>JAECUM010018134.1:0-49706 GCA_016617855.1 Megalonaias nervosa
ACAACAATTTGAGCTTATTAAGTGTTCCATATTCGAACTTTTAACAACGCAACATGTTGAATTGTTTGTAACATGTTTGTCTACAAAGGTTTTAATTTAAGAGTCTGTGTGGGATTTAGATTTTATGCGTCTTTGTGGTTCAAGTTTGATTAAGTAATCAGCTGTGTCTATGCTGGTACCATACCCATGGCAACCAGACCTTAAGGATCTCATTTCATTGTTACTACTATTGTATCCTACTGTGTTACAAAGAAAGAAAGAATGAATGAAAGAAAGAAAGAAAAAGTGAATAAATGAAAATTCAGGCAATAAAACTCAAAGTAAATTGCATTTCAAAATGATTGTAACGTTTGCCCTAAACATTAGTTCAGGTTAATCTCTTTATTACATATATGACATACCAACATAACTTTGACATGATTTAATTGACATATGCCTAATATGCATTGGGTTTTCGTTCCACAGAGTAAATAATTTACATTTTGAACACACACTTTGTAAACTTTTCTTTACCTAGAGTGACAATTAGTGATTGGTATATTATGTGGTAATTACCCGCATATTGTACAGTGTCTCCCAGATGACGCATGGTTTAGAATATACGATCCATACAGTAAAAAAAACCCTCGAAGTGTAATATTAAATTAAGAACCTTGGAGTCTACTTTACTGAGTTTAACAATGATTGGAGTCAATGCATGCGAATGAATGAAAGAATAACCTTCATGTTATAGACAGTCAACTTGGAATTTTTACTTGAGTTCCGTTAGCCCTTTTTGACCCATTGAGACGCACACTCGTGATTAATTGGTACAGATATTTCAGTGACACGTTAAACTATTAAATCTTGTTGTTTATCCTGTGGATTTTAATTTTTTTTTTCAGCACATGGCTACCAGTTTAACTGGTGGAAGAAGAACCCGGGAAAAGCTACTGGCAAGTTTTCTAAAATAACCATATTCACCGAGCAGAGATGGAGAAGAGAATGCAGTGGTCGGTAAAGGCGAGCGCTTTAGACCACCCGGAGACACAAACTATTAAATTTATATATTAAACAATCCAAAATCTACCTTAACTATAGGCTGATTAATCTATCCGTATAACGATTTTAACTATGTACTGACAAATCTGTCCGTATAACGATTTTTTATTTTGATGGTCGTTATGGGAATAGCTATCGGTGCAAAGAGTGCTCTTTGGTGAGGTTGGTTAAATCTGGTTTTCAAGTATCAAGTGCTTTTACACATAGACCGTTAGAAAACCACTATTGTTGCACACACGAACAAAGGTAGGTCATTTTTGTATTCATCCATTACTACTTAGATACTTCCTCACTTTCTACGAGTTTTATTTCCAAGACTTCCCGATCGAAAGTTTAGGACTCGAAACTCTATTCTGGCGCTCTAACTAGCGAAGAGCCAATCAAATTTCAGCATCCCCGACAGGGTCTGACAACAGACGTAGCTGTTACATGACTTAAGACGATCAACATACTCATAGGTTTCGGTAGCGTTTCTCGACCTGTGCACATTATTTTGAACTTGATAAATGCTGCACTAAATTTTTCCTTGACATCGACTTGAAAAACATAAGAAGAGTGCCACTGATGTATTAAAGACTTGGCCTTTATTATTTCATGTTATTTATTTCATGTTATTATTACTTATAGCAAAACTTTCATTTCGTTTATATGTTTATAAGTAGTAGACAATGAACTAGCCCGTAACAACAACAATATTAAGACTATAATAATAATAATAATAATAATAATAATAATAATAATAATAATAATAATAATCAAGAAGAGAAAAACGATGACAATAAGAAGAATAGGAAAGTGAGTAGACCTAAACAACAACAACACTATAACTACTCCTACTACTACTAATGATGATGATGATGATGATGATGATTCTTTTGTTGAAATAAAAAGAGATTATTATTGTAAAAATAATTATTAGCGAGCCTGCCAATAGTTTTAAATGTTTTCCGGTGTACACTAAATATTTTACAAGAAACAGACATACTTAAATTGCAAATTTAAAAGACTATAGAGGAGTGCCACTAATTTGAAGCGGAATAATAACAATAATATTATTCTTGCAAAACTTTCTTTCATTTCAAATAGTTGGCTTGAACAACGACAACGATAACAATAATAATAATAATAATAATAATAATAATAATAATAATAATAATAATAATAATCAAGAAGAGAAAAACGATAACAATAAGAAGAATAGGAAAGTGAGTAGACCTAAACAACAACAACACTATAACTACTACTACTACTACTACTAATGATGATGATGATGATGATGATGATGATGATGATGATGATGATTCTTTTGTTGAAATAAAAAGAGATTATTATTGTAAAAATAATTATTAGCGAGCCTGCCAATAGTTTTAAATGTTTTCTGGTGTACACTAAATATTGTACAAGAAACAGACATACTTAAATTGCAAATTTAAAAGACTATAGAGGAGTGCCACTAATTTGAAGCGGAATAATAACAATAATATTATTCTTGCAAAACTTTCTTTCATTTCAAATAGTTGGCTTGAACAACGACAACGATAATAATAATAATAATAATAATAATAATAATAATAATAAATTGTGATACCTGCCATTAGTATTTGCAATCATGATGATACATGATGATAACAAAATATCAAAAAGAAAATGATGATGATGATGATGATGATGCCAATAATTTTCTCATTTCCTCCCTTAAATATCGTTTTTATTAACTTCCATTTCTAGAAAGACATTAAGTGCAATCTATTTCAGACTAAAGGAATGCAGAATACAGAGTAAAATCCATAGTAATCATTACCTTCATATACAATCTAAAATTAGTCAATTAGCTTTGACTCAGCTTATATTAATTATGATTTATTGTCTCATTAAATGGGTTGGAGAGAAGAAGACAGTGACGTTAATAATAATAATAATAATAATAATAATAATAATAAACATGTTCTAAAAATATTCCATTAACGTTTGATCACTATTAGCTTTATGGAGCTGACAATAATACATTTTCCTCATGGTTGTTATAGAAGCAAAAGAGTTGATGTGAAAGTCACCACAAATTTGATTTGGTAGAACAGGTTGTAAAAACATTTATGCAAAGTTTAATTAAACTGGTTTAATGGCATTCTACCTCGTTGCCAGGGACGCCAGCATAACCACATCCTGAGAAACATTTATACAAAGTCAGATCAAAAACTGGCTGAGCAGTTTTGAATAAGGTGTCAAATGTCAATGAACACATGGCTGTCATTTAAGAGTTTAACGTTGTTTTTTCTGAGTTTTTCGTGGTATAGACTGTCAGTTGCTGAATCACACAGTAAATAACGCCCGAAGGGCATTATGTATGCTGTGTGGGTCGGCAACTGACAGTTTATACCATGATAAAGGTCAGAAAAAACACAACGTTAAACTCTTATAATTGCAATTATTTATAATTTTATTTATTGGTATTTTGTGTTTTGAAAGATATATCTGTCAGTTTTAGAGACTGTTTAAGCGTACGATTTCTTATTGAGGCGTCTGCTACATAGCTATTTATAGAAGAGGGAATTTTCCATCTGCAACGTAATAGCTACGTCAATATCAAACAAAAAATTCTACCAATGGTAGGCGATCTAAGGTTTTGAACATTCCACAGCATGGTCTTAATCTTTTATCTAAACTGGCATATGTTTTCTGAGTAGAAGTTCAATATTCAAAGCAAAGGATGTGTTGTTTTGTTTGACATACGAATGACACTTGGATTTGATGTTTGTGACTTGTGAATGGTTATTGTCTAGACACGTGAGTAACCAATTTTCGCGTTCTTAAATCTATTTTTGTGTTGATTGACAGTTCAGGTTACCTATTGGGCCTATTTACAAATAAAATTAAGACTATCGGTAAATGGTTATAGTGATGAGGGTCCAATAGTCAAACAGTGCAAGACATCGACACTAACAGTTACGATGGGGGTTTAGCGGATCTCCCACCCACCCCACATCGTAACTATCAAGGTCGGCGTCTTACATTGTAGGACTGTGAATAAAATTGTTATAATGTTAGTCTTTGAACCCCCCTCCTCCCAATTCCTTTCTCCATTTACCTACAGTTTTACATTCATTTGTAACGAGCTGCAGTGAAAGTGCTGTAGCCCCAATGTTCTTGGCAGCTTTTGAGTTTCCCAGCTTTTCTTTTTCAAATCTAGTCAATTAAAAAGAATTATTTATATTCAGAAGAACAGCAGAGATGTGTTATTTGATTCTGTGAAATCAATTCATTCAGTTTTCTAAAAAAATATAAACCCACGATTTTTATTTTGTTTTAAAGACATGCAGTGTGTATGCCTTCCTGTTCAGTGTTTACGTTAGTTCCTTTGCACGTGACTCGATAGAAGTTGGTATAAAGTAGTTCTCCGTACAGTTTATACAGAAATAAACGCAATTGGATCTGATCACATGATTATGTTATCACCAATGGAACTCTTCCTTTCATTTATCAACTGATGCACCTGCAATTATTGCGCAATGTAAAATCGACACATGGTCATAACATTCTCATACGTCATTTGGACAGGTAAACTCAAACATATGAACGGTCTACTTTCTTGACTCAGAATTTTACATTATTTCAGCTTTGGCCTTGTACTTCTTTAATTCTTTATCTCTCGGAGAGCCCAGGTATTGATCACAGTGATCCTCTTTTAAATACTCATTCTTTTTTATTTAATCAGGGTGACAAACGACAATCACTTGTCGTCGAACAAGAAAAAGATCCTGAGAGCTCCTGTTTGTTTCAGAGGGCCATTAGTGAAACTGAAGCCAATGAAGTACCTGTCTGTTATTTCATTAAAAATGGAATTCTTATGAGAAAATGGAGACCTCCCGAGGTACATGCTAATGACGAGTGGTCAGTGAACTATCAAATTGTAGTCCCAAAATCTTACAGACAGGAAATACTTAGTTTGGCCCATGAAACTCCTCTGGCTGGTCATTTAGGGATAAATAAGACTTATCACAAGATCTTGACTCACTTTTATTGGCCAAGAATCAAAAGTGATGTTTGTAAATTTTGAAGATCTTGTCATACTTGTCAAATGGTAGGAAAACCCAATCAGAAGATACCTAAGTCTCATCTACAACCTGTTCCTGCATTTGGCGAACCATTTAACATAATTATGGTAGATTGTGTTGGTCCCTTACGTAAGACCAAGTCCGGCAACCAATATTTGTTGACCATTATGTGTGCGTCAACAAGATTCCAAGAGGCAATTCCTTTGAGTAATATTAAAACCAAAACCATAGTAAAAGCTTTGATAAAGTTTTTTTTACTCAGTTTGGCCTTCCCAAATTTGTCCAATCTGGTCAAGGGTCAAATTTTATGTCTGGAATTTTCCAGCTACTTATGCTTGAATTTGGCACTCAGCAATTCGAGTCAAAAGTGAAATTACAGTTTCACAGAACTTTAATTGAGAGAAGTTTTGAGCCTTGTAATAGAGTTCATTCTCTCTTACTCATTTTCAAAATTTTCTTCCAATTAGATTTTACGGCCCTTACAAAGTAAAGAAGAAAATGAATGAGTTAAATTATATTAGTACTCTGATCTAAATAAATTAATGGAATACTAGTATATTGAAAGAGGTAGCCAGGTAAATTATGCAGTTAATTTAGTTGTACCTGTCCCACTAACTGAGGATTTAAGTGAAGAAATTCAATCGGACACTGTTGATCTTGGAGCAATAAATCTTCGGAATTCGGAAATTATGAAAAATCTGGACCAGAAACTTCTACATTTGCAACAACAAGAAAGTAATTAACTGAAACAGTTATTATTCGAATATGAGCACTTGTTTCCAGATATTCCTACGAGGACAAACAACATTTGCCATGACGTTGAAATTGTAGATTCAAAACCTGTTAAACAACACCCATACAGGATGAACCCTCTCAAACAGGAATACTTGAAAAAGGAAATTCAGTATTTGCTGGAGAACGATTTCATAGAGCCCAGTAAAAGTGATTGGAGTTCACCATGTATACTTGTTCCGAAACCAGATAAAACTTTCCGTATGTGCACTGATTATAGGAAGGTGAATAGTGTGACAAAATCAGATTCATTTCCATTACCAAGAATCGATGACTGTATTGATAAAATCGGAAATGCCAAGTACGTCACCAAATTTGACCTTCTGAATGGATTTTGGCAAATTCCACTAACGGAAAGGGCAAAGGAAATTTCGGCATTTGTTACTCCAGATGGACTCTATCGATATAAAGTAATGCCGTTTTTGTAATGAAGGGTTCCCCAGGTACTTTTCAACGCTTGATGAATATGATTACTTCTGGTCTAGATAATTGTGATGCTTACATCGATGATGTCATCATCTACAACGACACCTGGAAAGAACATCTAGCCACGATTCGGAAATTCTTCGACAGACTCACTGATGCAAATTTGATAATCAATTTATCTAAAAGTGAATTTTGCCGTGCTTGTGTAACTTTTCTAGGACATATTGTGGGACACGGTCAAGTTAAACCTATAGATGCTAAGGTCAAGGCTATCTCTGAATTCCCTGTGCCTGTCAGTAAAAAGCAACTGATGCGATTTTTGGGTATGGCTGGATACTATCGGAAATTTTGTTCCAATTTTTCTAATATTGCTGAACCCCTGACAAACTTGTTAAGTAAGAAAAACAAGTTTCTTTGGACTGAAAAATGTCAGGAGGCTTTTGATAGGTTAAAAGCCATACTCAAAAGTGCACCGGTTCTTATAACTCCAAATTTCGATCAATCTTTTAAACTATCTGTGGATGCAAGTGATGTTGGGGTTGGAGCAGTATTGATTTAAGAAGATAGAAATGGCGTTGGTCACCCAGTGTGCTGTTTCTCTAAGAAATTAAATAAGCACCAAAGAAATTACTCAACAGTCGAGAAGGAATGTTTGACTTTAATATTGGCAATACAGCATTTTGAAGTTTACATTAGCTCAGCCCCTTCTCCGGTTGTTGTGCTTAGTGATCATCCCCCCCCCTTACTTTCGTCGACAAGATCAAAAATAAAAATCAAAGATTATTAATGTGGAGTTTGTTTCTAAAAGAATATAATTCTGATATCAGGCACATCCAAGGAAAAGACAATTTTATTGCAGATGCACCTTCCTATGTATAGAAATATTATTTCATGTACACTTTGTATAATTCGTAAAAGTTTTCTTACGTAATTTTGTTTTCCCTCATGTATAATTTACATATGGTAAAAAGAAAGCTTTATTATATCAATCTTTCTTTTTCTTTATGGGGGAAGTGTTACGTATATGTTATTTAATTCCTTGTGTGCTAGTTTTAAATTATTTTTTTTTAATTTTATTTTTTGTTTGATTACATTTTATTGTAATGATTATTTTTACTGGATTTGATATTTTTCCCAGTAAATTCAGTCTTCTGTTTTGACGCAAAGGTATGACTTAAGCCCTTTTTTTTTTAGCTCACTTTGGTTCATAGATTTTGTAAACACTACGCGAAAATGATTGGCTATTACCAAGGTCATCTTCAGTCTACGTGTTAGCTCTGTTGTAAACAGTTTAATTTTTTAAATTCATTTCCAGCGCGAGAATCTGATTCTTAGATAGGGCTATTCTAGCTACGTGCTAAATGGCATTTTTTTTTTATTTCGCTGTTGAAATTAGTGGTCACGTAATCCGTCAATTGAGCCACCATGTGATCTAAAATCGAGGCTTAAAACAGCCATTTTGCTAGTAGATTGATCAGTCGTAATTTTTACACCTCAGAGCTCAAGGTGTTTTATTGTTGATGCCAGATTGTTTTGAAGTTCATCTATTTTTTGGAATTTAATAATTTATTCTCTAGAAAACTACACAAGTGCTTCATATTTATAAAAGTTCTGGGACAAAGATATTCAGTGGAAATTTATTCTGGAATTCTAAATGGAAACATTATAAACTGTGATTCAATCGAGGATCTACTGCCATCGGTATAATAACCTCATCTGACGTCATCGCCTTCATATTGGAATTTCATCGAGATTCGAACTTGGATTCAATTAGAACTGTTTAGTGATTGGACTTATATTTTTCAATTTTAGGATTAATTTTTGGATTATATTCACAAACCGTAAGTCTTATTTCATATTTTTACCTTGTTTTCTAGGGACATAAATTATTCTGTTAAAATTTACAAAGCTTGTTGACTTCACTCTTTTCTTTTGTTACTTTTGTACGAGCCTACACGTAACACAATGTTCGCATAATAACAATCACCAAAACAAATCGATCTGTACTAAGAATCTATCGTTTATATATATATATATATATATATATATATATATATATATATATATATATATATATATATATACTATGCTATATATAAAAACTTGCCATTCTGACAGGGCCGGGTTAATGGTTTGGGGCCCGGGGCATTAAGACAGAGGGCCTTATAGATGTACAATTGCACCCTAAATATTAGACAATGTAGATCTAGATTTGGTTTCTTTAAGCACATGTAATTTTATCTACGGCAACCAGGGGACCACCATCACTGGGGAGGGGGGGGGGCGCCAGGGGCGCCTGCCCTCTAAGCCCCCCTTAATTCAGATCTGCATTCTGACTCAATTACCCAATTTTGACTGAAAATATTGTCTTAGTGACATTCTAACTGTACTCAGCCTGCCGCGGGGTAAAATGACCAATTGTAAGGTATGTATCCGTGGTTTAAGCGCGGATTATTATCGCTTCAATCTCGTGTCCCACTCCTGTTGTAAGATCATTATTTTCTCCATGCTGCAGATGACACTTTAACTATATTTGTGGTATGATAAATACTAATGAAGTCATCAGACGAAAATACCTTCATGACTTTTATGGGCCAGGTAGCGGTGAATCTTTACTTGCATTCCCCTCAAAGGAAATCCTAGAAATTATAGGCTAATAGAAAGCATTCAATATTACGAAATCTCATAAAAAGCGAATAAAAGAAAATAAGCCGACACTAATGAGGGCACACAGGCAATCCCATTTTCTTGACGGAGAAATACCCGCATATAAAGGAAATAAAATGCAATCTCTCTCTCTCTCTCTCTCTCTCTCTCTCTCTCTCTCTCTCTCTCTCTCTATATATATATATATATATATATATATATATATATATATATATATATATATATATTTGTGCAATCTTTTGACCCTCAAAACAAATATATAACATAAAATCTAGTTCACATCGAAAATGAAATCCTGTTTACGAATAGGATCTTCCATCTAACTATAACAATAGAAGACAGGAAAATATAAATCTTTCGTCGATGCTAGAATAATAACTTGTAACATAATCATTATATTAATGAATCTATTGCATGCTAACGTGAATCACTTTTTCCATTCAATGAAGGCTGCTCTGTAATTATTTAGATTGATTTTCAGGAAATAATGTGCGACATGTTTACACTTAGCAATGAGATCCATTATAACCAATGTTTGACATTCACACATGTCATAAGTCAATAAGAAAAATTGTAATTGACATTCCAGATGTTTTTTAAAATGACCTTATTTTATAATAAAATGTGTGGGTATCCATGCCTGTCACATATTTTTATGGATTGATTACCTTGAAGGCTTGGTTTACTTTTGTTCAGTTTAACGCTATTTCTCAGCAAATGATAGGCTATGCATGGCGGCCAGTAAACATAGTGGCGGAAGAACCCGGGAAGACCCACCAACCCACGGAAAGCTACTGGAAAGCTTTTGCCCATACTCACATTGGTCGAGCCGAGATTCGAACTCAAACGGAAAGAGGTGAGATGAAGGAGTGATCTGTAAAGGCGAGCTCTCTAGACTATTTGGTCACCTAGCGCCATTAGATTACATTGAAATGCAGACTGTTTGGTAACTAATGCTTTGATCCACTTCCTATAAATAGGTTTTTTTTATATTTTTCTGATATAAACAAGATTAATACAAATGACACTATATGCCCAATTCTTGTCATCTTTTCCCTACTGTAGAACTTGTCTTAGCTAGGGACTTGAATTCTACTATACGATAAGGCGTGGATCTGGAGAAGGTTTCATCGAAATATATGAAGGGCAATAAGTGACAACTAGATTAAGGAAACATTATGCTTACCTTTCTTGTGGCCTTGTCTTTAAAGGAGGTGGGCATGGCTATGAAAACGAGAGAGACTGTCAGGTCAAGATATATTATATGCTAAAGTTTTATTAAAATATCTTCTTGGTCCAAACGTTATCACTAATTTGTATTTTCGCTTGCCGTGACCTCGACCTCAGGAATAGCACAATCTTCATTCTTAATACCTAACTCATAATGAATTCTTGAAAATATCTTTAGCGGTTTGAAGTTATATACTCCGGATAGAGATGTAAATCGAAGAATTGTATTGTTTGCGGTAACCTCTGGGGCTGGGGGTTGTGGCTATGGTACACGACATATCGCATCGTCATGATATATACTTGGATAAGGTTTCATTAAGCTATCTTCAGTGGTTAATACGTTATACTCTAAACAATGATACATGTCACAAACTTTGATTAACCCTTTCTTTGGTTTTCACCCTGAGACAGGCTCAAAATCAATCGTATACTGTTGTTGTTGTTGTTGTTATGGGGTATAGCGCCATTTTTCAGCACAAGATGGGCTATACAAGGCGGCCAGTATAACTGGTGGAGAAAGATACAGGGAAAACCCATAAAGAAAAACCTACCCACGGGAAGCTCTTGGGAGGCTTTCTCAGGTACCCACATTGGTCAAGCCCGAGACTCGAACCCACGCAGAGAGACGTGAGCTGGCAGTTATCCGTAACGGTGAGCACTTTAGACCACTCGCCCTCTTGGGGCCCCGCACTCGAATGCTCCACACCGTCTAAACACAATGCAAACTTGGACAAAGTTTCATTAAAATATCTTCAGTACCAACATATTGTAGATGCACCCACTTTTCATTTCCTTAGTTATTGCCAATTATCCGAACTTACATCACGCTAAACCTGTGTGTTGACCAGTGCTAACACTTTACTTTGTATTCTTTTCAAATAATTGATCCTTTTTATAGGTACAAAAGCAACCCAGTAACCCGACACATATGAGAGTAAATGACATTCCTATTCATATTGTCTTAGTGCAACAGGTGTAACAAGAAAACTCTCATTTAGCTAAAGACTATAATCTCATTTATGTATCATTTTCGATTAAACCAGAAAAGTGAGATGGTACACAGCTACTTAATTTCAACCTTTACTGCATTAGCACCATATTAAGCCTCAACACAGCTGACGTTTAAACATTCAAGATAACGTATCTTAACACAGCTTACGTTTGAGCACACAAGATAACGTGTATTAACACAGCTAACGTGTAAGTACACAAGTTAACTTTCTTAGCAGAGCAGACGTTTAAACATTAGACGAAAGAAACGATGGCACAATTATTCTGCAACTGCACCGTGATCAATGTTAAAATTAAAATGTTTGCAGAGATTTGATCCAACGTAGATAATGTGAGTATACCTATGTAACTGCTTTGGTTTTTACTTGCATTTTAATGTTTATATGTATCCACAACTGATATTTGGATCTTTTACATTTTTTATTTTGGTCAACTTGACCAACAGATCTGGTCCATTCTAAATAACAGAAGAAACTAAACATGAAATTCGAGGAAAAAGACGGTGGTTTGCATGGCTTCTACATTTTGGATGTGTATAATATAACTCATGCACATCGTGCCTGCAATACCCAGACACACCAATACATATTTTGAGGTCGATTAGGGTCTCATGAATATTCAGCTATGGACTGGCTGTGTAGGTCAAGTTGTGCAATCTAACAGACGGAAGCAAAGGTGTGCACAGTGACGAGCCATAGCGATATTTCAAAAGCCCAACATTTCAGCAAAAGAGACTGGTATTGCTAATATTTTGTTTAAGGATAAAATTAAAATTTAAAACGTTGAAACGGATAAAAATGGAGAAATGCGTGAAAATGTCTTTGAGCTAATGCCTCAGTAATTAAAACGAAGCTGTCTCACACATTTAAATACAGCGATTTGGTTTAAAACAGGACGATGAATTGGAACCCTGACAAATAAACCACATATAGGAATTCGCCAAAGTTTGTAAATGACAATGTATACTGAGGAACAATTATGACTTATATATAAGGAGGTTTTTTACCTTCAACCTTGTTCCAGCTTCTTGTACTAGATGAGAGCATGGCCGAGTGGGTTAGGGCGTTGCTTTACCAGTTATCATATATCCATACACATAATGTTGGATCCAGGTATAAACGCTTTCTTTTCCATTTGATATATGACTGTCAATAGATACTTATAATTTCAGACCTGTCTAGAAGACAACACTTCATCATCTTAGAAGGCAGCCTTCAACAACATCAAGAAGACTATTAAATGCAAACGGAGGGAGTTGCAAGACTCGTGGCTGAACAATAAGGCAGATGATAATCGGTCCTATGCATACAGGAATGATATGAAGAACTTACACTATGCTTTTAAGACAATCTACGGGCCACAGTCGTCAGGAACATCGCCAATTCTGAGTGCTGACAGTGGCACACTGCTTTTCTTACAAGAAAAATATACTTCAAAGTTGTGCAGAAAACTTCACCAACATCCATCAGCGAAGAGACAATTGATCGACTGCCCCAAGTGGAAATTGACACATAACTTGCTGATCCTCCAGTGCTGACTGAAACTGTGAAAGCAATCCACCTGATGTCAAATGGCAACGTACCTAGAGCAGATGCTATACCAGCAGAAGTATACAAAGCCAAAGGCTTGAAGTGGCACAGAAATTGATTAAACTTTCTAATCTATGTGGACTCAGGGACTGTCGATAGCTGGCATAATTCTTGTCAGAATTATGCTGAATTGTTTTGTGCATCACATCGATCACGGGCTCCTGCCAGAGAGTCACTATGGCTTCATGAAAGACGAGGGACCATAGACATGTTGTTTGCAGCTCTTCAGTTCATTATAAATGCCAGGAAAAGAACTCCAACTTGTACACGACATTCGTCGACCTGACAAAAGCCTTTGACATAGCATAATCAGCCGTGGAGGCCTTTGGAAGATTATGGCATGTTGTCGCCTGGAAGAATTCATTGTGATGGTTCTGCAATTCCATGATTCCATAGTGTTGTAGATATTGGTGAGTCATTTGAACCATTCCCAGTCACCAATGGAGTCATGCAAGGCTGTGTGTTGGCCACAACCCTCTCCAGTATGATATTCTTCGCCATGCTTACTGATGCCTTCCGTGACTATGACACTGAGGTCGACATCAGGTGCTGGACTGATGGCAATCTGTTCAATCTGATATCACAGTAAGTGACTTCGTGATCTCCTATTTCCTGACGATTGTTCCTGAATGCCAAATTTGAGTCCGACATGCAACACAGTATGGACCATTTCTCTTTAGCTTGTGACAATTTCGGTCTCACAATTAGTATAAAGAAGACAGAGTTGATGAACCAGCCTGCACCAGGAAAGGTTTTTATACACAGCTTACCATCACAGTATATGGCCAAACCTCAAAGCAGTGGACAAGTTCACATATCTCTGCAGCATACTGTCACGTGCAGTCCACATCGATGACGAGACCAACGCCAGAATGGCTAAAGCAAGCGTGTCTTATTTGGCAGACTATGTGCAAATGTGTGGGAGCGCAGACGCATCAGTCTACAAACAAAACTTAAGGTCTACAAAATCATGGTGTTGCCAACCCTGCTTCATGCTTGAAAAACCAAGACAGTGTTCAGATGACATGCCAAGAAACTGAACCATTTTTACATGGGATGCCTGAGGAGAATCATGAGTTAAAATGGCAGGACAGGGTTCCATACACTGAGGTTCTCACAAGAGCAGGCAGTCCAAGTATCCACACTTACTGATGAAATAACAGTTGAGATGGGCAGGTCACGTAACCAGGATGTCAGAAGAGCGTCTACCAAACAAGATCTTCTACGGCTAACTGAAGGAGGGAAAACGATCTAAGCGTGGTCAGAAGAAATGCTTCAAAGATTCACTCAAGTCATCCTTAAAACATTTCAACATTGTCCCTGAGTCTTGCGAAGATCTTACACAGGATCCCTCAACCTGGCAGAGTCTAAACCATACTGGAGCTACAGATATTGAAAGAAGAGAACTGCAGAGGCAGTGCAGAAGCGGGGGCAGCGTAAATCTCAGAAAAAGCATATCCTCTCTTGATCAGGCAAACACAAGCGTTATCTCATGTCAAGTGTGTCACGGACAGTTCAGAGCACAAATTGGCCTGATCAGCCAGTTACGCACCGACATAAACCAAACAAGTCAGTGATGTCATCACCATCTGCGAACTCGCAGGACGAACAACAACAAAATTTCATGTATATACTTTGCATTTCTAAAAAGAAATTCTGTGAGTTCAAGCATATAGTGTTACTTTCTTCTTGCCTAGTGAGTGAGTTCTCGTGCACATGGAGTGCTTAACGTCAACCTTGACCTATTACTTTTAGATCAGCACATGGCCAAGTGGGTTAGGACACTGGTGAACGACGGCAATACATAGGTGTCATTACTCGCTACACGTGATCGATCTTTTCTTGGGATCATTATATAGTCACTGCCATATAAATATAAGTAGAAGTCAGCAAACAGGTCAAGTATCTTCTTGGATACCCAAGTTACCCTCCTGGAGAAGAACATAGAAACTTATCTGTTTCTAAAATTATTGTTCTCACCCGTATCTACTCCTAACCATCTGTCACCTCCAGCACCTAACAAAATAAACCTTCCCTACGGTTTGTGCATTCGCAGAAAGCGCATATGCTACCTATGGATAGAGCTCACATAGCGCAAGGGTAAACTTCAAAGGAGAGGACAATGAAGAAAAGGAGAGGTTATTAACAAAATTAGACTCATTGATAGAAGAGCCCTCCGGAACTGTAAAACCAAGGAAACCAACAAGCTTGTCCTCTTCGTGGTAACTACCATGCCTCAAACCTACATCAGATCATTCTTACGCATGGCACCATATTGAATCGTCCGAACAACGGAAGGGCGTATTTCAAGATGTATGGTACACCTGAAGACAAGGACCATCAGATACATGCCAAGGTAACTTCAAATAAGACAACAGATTCAGGCACATACCCGTTGCAAAGTCAGGCGCTGCCGAATTTGCAAGCATATCCATGAGATGGAATCATTCACAAGTTTGCTACAAGATCAGTCAGAAGTTAGGCAAAATTTGTCGACCCTAAAATGCAATCTATCGTCTGACATGCAAGAGCTCTGCCACTCGATGTGTCGGCAAAACTATTGATTTCAGAAAGCCATGAACAATCACAAATGCCACTTTCGCAACAAAATAATCGCGAATGTCGCAAGCCACTTCAGCTCAGGTGGACATTTAGTTAAGTCCATCGAGATGCTACCGACTGAATCACTGAACGCACACGTAAGGAACGATCCTGGATACTACATTGGTTCAATTGAAAGCTAATGTAGAATCCGACCTAAATGAAAAAAAAAATCTAATATTCCGGTTAAAGCCTTATCACAGTTATCAAAATATCTCTACCGGGATATATTGCATCTTCTTTAGGTTATTTAGCACACAGTTACTTGACTCTGTTATTGCTGCTAAAAGGATTTTCATGGTACATTAATGTACCATAGTACACATCTTATGGGAGAAAAATCAAGTTACTCTCAAGAAGTCAAGTTTGGAACTCATTAATTATACCTTAATACTAGCGAGATGAAGATATGTTCATGTTCAAAGATAACGATGGGTCAACAGCGTATACTTCCTTTTAAGAACTTCAACAAACTGTTACGTAGATGACGATGTGCAGAATGAAATATACTGATGGGTCAACTGTGTATTCTTCCTTTTAAAAACTACAACAAAGTATTACGCAGATGACAACTTGTCTTAGCAAATATTGTTTAGCCATATTCAAGCGTTGAAAAGTAGGAAGTATCGGTGATTGTGCTGATGATACTGATAGAGATAAAGAGATAATGATGACAACTAGAAGGACGATGAAAAACTAATAATATTTGTTATGCTTTCATCTTCATAGCAGTCTAACATCTCGCTAATACCATATCAGCCTTTTATATGCGTAGTTATGACTATAGTCCCAGTTTACTCATCGCTGTATCCGTTCAAAACCTCAAAAGATTGACTCGCATATCTTGGAGTTATCTAATGAATCCTGAAATTATCATGAAGAGAGGAATTTCCACATATTTCTTACGGCAAACGTAAATCTTAGAGACTATTGTCATCTTCATTTTCAAAGATTATAAAGCAAGGGCATGCTTGTCAGCAATTAATTAATCAGATGATCTATCCAAATCATTTAAACGGAAGCTGTCACCAACGATATTTTGAGGATGACCTCATCACTTACACAAAAAAAAACTATCGGGTAATCTCAAAATCAACAATCAGATGTTTTAGAGGCTCAATTATTTTGCCTGATCTTCAACATTATTTCTGAGGCAGATGGCGTTCATCGAGTCTAGAACATAAGAGGTTGCTAATATTACACTCCGTCCGGGCATACAATAACTTGCCCAATTCAATAATTACGGTCAATAGGCCCGGTGTCATCTCATTATTGATGAAAATATAGAAACATTACTATAAAGACGTATAGTGACCCTTCTGCACAAGAGAAAAAATGTTGAACTCTGCAGTTCCTCCTTGGGGATAATCTTGAAATATTGGATATAAGAATGAGAATATTTGCTTTTAGTCCGTCAGGAGAATCCAGTTTTGGAATAAAAGAATTATTATAGCGACATTTTCTCTTCCTGGGAAATTTAAGGAGCTAAATGGATAATTTGATTCCAGACATAAAACTTCCCTATCCCTTTGGGATTTACGATGGTCAATACCACTCACAAGGCATTTTAGCGTGCAGAATCAAAGACACTTGTGATCTAGAATTTATTCTGTATTTTGTAAATTTGATAATTTTAGTTAATTGCACTTGTTATTCCTTTTTCTGATTAAATTCCAATACATTGTACAAGATGCATCCGATTGTGAAAGCTATATCTATCTATCTATCTATCTATCTATCTCTATATATATATATATATATATATATATATATATATATATATATATATATATATATATATATAAGAGATTCATTTGCATCATTATAAAGAATGGAAGTTAGTTATAGAACAATAATTTCCATTCAATAGTAGTCTAACTTACCATATCATAGTAGCAGATGATTCCACTTTAATATTAAAAAATGTTGTCTTTATTTTATTCATATATACATTATTCTGCTCTATTCAAAATATTTGGACAATACTTGCCTTAAAATACAATCATATTTTAAAGTCTTCTGACAAGTTCGGGAACTATAACGTGTTTGTCACCAAGACTAGCACAATTTTTGTTCCATAAAAATTATTTTCAAAGATTTCAGATGGTAAGTTTTACGGAAAAGAGTATTATCGATACCTTTGTGACGATAGAGTCTTCTATCCATCCATAGAGGATGTAACTTAAACTACGGTATTTGTAAACTTTTTTTTTTTTTTTTTTTATCTTTATTCAGTTCATAATTTTCCATCGGGTAGAATAGGTAAGTATAAATATGTCACGAGATCAGTTCCCAGAAAGGGCAAGCGCCGTTATTTCAGTTATCGTATCATGAGACTTATATACAGTTCTGTTATATCGATATTTTTATCTCTTATAGGTAAACGCTGAGCCCTAAGGCTTTGGGAAAATTTAAATACGTATCATGATCAGATGGGGATGATACTGTATTTGCAAGGGAAAAGATCCAAGATGGCGGAAGCCTTCAAGTAGTAAATTCGTTGTATTTTGATTGATATACTGGTATTTCGATAGGCTTTATTCGAGAACTGTATCAACAACGTCTTATTGTATACTATAGAGTGATTTTTTATTATTTGATGTCTATATATGCACGACGTAAATGAAAAAAATACTCAGTAAAAGTTCAGTTCATACAGGGAGTTTGTTTTTCATCGAAGATACGCGGCTGAGCATATCCGATACTGAGTAGTCTTGCTTGCGTTTATACTTTGTGCTGACGTTCCGAGAAACCTCTTTACGTTGTTGTTCCCATACGTCAGTTAGGTGTTATTGATTTTTAAAACTGCGAAATTAGATTCAACTGTAATGCATGTTTGACATCACTGTACCATCGGATGGATTTTTCCACCTGGGTCATATTTTCGAAACTATTTCAGATGCTTATCATCATATATTCATAGTCGAGGGAACGGAAAGTGAATTGAACAGTGCGATCAACATTTGCCCTTAGGTGTGCCTCCACAAACCAGTACATCAGACCACTGTGTTCAGTTTCGAACGTATTGAGATCGTGACCGTGCACGCATATAAAAATGTACACAGGAACTCAACGAAAATAATTTTGAGTCAGCAGCTTTTTAAAAAAAATGAATTGATGCAGGTAGCCGTCGTGATGATACTTATCATCTGAGTAAGGCTGATGAACTGTAAAAAATAATGGCTGGAGACTGAGATACTTTAATTGAGTAGTCATATCCAGATTTAGAAAAAGCACTCACATTTACAGCAGGTACATAAAACAACCTTTAAGCTTGTAAAAGGACCCGGACGCAGAGTATCTAGCTTTTACATTAATATTTTGAAGGCGAAGATAAACCACTATCGCGGACGCATTCTGTATAACAATGTAGTCTTCTGGCAGCTGATGAATAATAATGGAACAATGGGAAATAATGTGCCAAATATATTTTGTAAAGGAAAAGGCTCCAAATGAAACAGGTAAGTACGTTTAGCGTTTCGAAGATATAAACCCAAAGGCAAGAAATGTATAACAGGGAATTTCTTACAGTCAACAGTGGTAATGATCTTTTGAGAATGTACGAAGATTACAGCACATTTAGAGAAGTTAGAGGTTCGCCACCATACCATAAAGCTCGTAAGAAATATGTATTTGCGATGATCAGACAATGTGGTTTTCCAGCTGGCTTTGAATGGCTTTTTCTCTCTGTCATCTGCTGATACAATGCATATACTTACTGAGAAGGTCAGTGGAACTAAATGAAGGAAGGAACTGAATAATGAAAAGCAGAAAAGCTGAGTTTGGGTTTAAAAACTAGACTTGTACTTTTACACGTTCTTTCTACTTGTATCATCGTGTACAAGAATTCGTTGCTATAGTAGTCAAAAGTAGTTACGAACGAGTAGGAAAGGTTGCATAATTCTTATTCAGTGATGCATTTCAGCATATGTTGATTGGATGAATGGGCAGCATTATATGTAGAATCTTCAACAGGAGCAGTCGTGGACTTTATTGACAAGTATATGTAGTGTTTCATGGAACTGGAGGCAGCTTGCCCCTTACACCGATCTTCAGTCACACAAGCACTCCTAGTTAAGAAAAAAGAACGGGAATGCAATTTGTTGCTTTGAATTTCCACAAGCATCAAAGAAGAAACTAATGATGCTTGAACCTTTGAAGGACAACGACGACCGTGGCAAATATTAGAAAATGTACACTGTTCTGTAAAAGAGTTTTAACGAAATGAAGTAAGAGCAAAGTATTACTTTTGCACCTCTCCTTGATGATCTATATATAACAAGAGATAAGTAAGTGCACACCATATAGAGCTTATTTAATGGACATAAATGCTACCGTAATAATAAGGGTGAATCCATACATGAAGAAAGTGTTGGCTGCTTGAAAGAAACTAATGATATTCAGCTCGTTACAGGCCTTATACGTGTGCCTTGCATATGTCAATTACATTTCAAATCAATCAGAGGCTTGAACATCTTGCTTGACAAAGCATGTAAAGAAGCAAGGCAGAGAAGCAGATCTAAGGAATATAGAAAATAAGCTTCTGAACAGTGGTGAAACAAGTGCCAAGTGGAAGCATTCATTGACCTCAGGTGCCATTGACTATGTGTACAAGACATGGATTCATCAAGAAATCACCGCAGAAGAGCGAACATTGTTGCTGAAGACAGAGCAACGTTGAATAAATCTCTGCCAATTCGACAGATATGGAATCGCACAACACAGTTAAGATGTACCAAAAGACATACTATAAGACATCCAAACAAATAGAACACTTTTGCTTATCAGACTCTATGTCTAACGTAGAAGTCAAATATGCAGAGTCTGAAAAACATGATTCTCCTGACTGGATGAAAATGATGATGATCCTAAGGCAAATCGACAATTATTAAGAAAATGATAGTTAAACAAGAAAACTCAACATTACGCTCAAAAATATTATTAAATCAGACATAGACAAGAACCTAAAGGAACTAGATATTTCAGGAATTCAAGGAAAATGGATCATGAAAACTACTTCCTGCAAACACCATTGTTGTTCCTTCCAGGGATAAATTAGGACAGGGCATTACAAGACTTTACAACACATATGAGGAATATTACAATGCTTTGTAAAACCCTTTTCGAACCGACGCAAGAAAGTATGAGTGTAGTGTACATAAAATTAGGAATGCCAGATATTGAGATGATCAATTAGATTTTTGTCACATTGGACCTGGAACAAAACAGCAGGAGAAAGACGACGCTGCGGAAGGTGTTAATGAATGTGAAAGCTTTATTTACTTCAGCCCAGAGAGACCAGAAAAACTGAGTGAACTATGATACTGATATTGGTTGTGAGCAAGAAATGTTCATATATAGGTAAACCCAACAAGGATGTTAACTGATGAGTAATCTTGTTAGACCTTGTAATGTAATTCTTGTCACGTGTGACATGCAATCAATTACACTCGAAGAAGATCGTCTATATGTTTTCTTGACTTCTGTAGCAGATGTTAGCAAATCTGTGGAAATAATAGCTGTTTATGATACATATTGACAGATGAAGGAGAGTGTATACCTGATTGTCTAGTGATTTCGTGTGTACCAAATGGAAGGGCAGTTTCATTATAGGAAGCACTACTCTTTCCTCTACTTTGAGAATTCCCGAAAACCAACGATAAAGGTGTCAACCTCTTGGTAATATTTCTTTGAACCCCCGGAGAACACTTTACATGAATTTACCATTGTTTATTTGACGAAGTATCAGTGGTTATATACTGCATGCTTATAATTAATGAAAGGCCGCACCGGATCAAGAAGCTTTTTGTTTTCATGCATTGGTTATTATGGGTGATATCTACCATCTCAAGCCATTTATGGATTCATGGGTTTTGAAAATCTGAAAGACAACTTTAGATCCTTGTTTACAAAACTATGGCAGATATCTTTATCATGAACTGACAAAGAATATGAGGGAAAAGATGATGACTGGAGTTTTCAGAATTGCTGGGCCAAATGCATGTAGTAAACAATATAAACCGGAACACACGCTTAATTTCATTTTCATAGAAATTAATATTATTATCTGGCCATATTACCATAACATCGTAGTACGACCGGCAAATCACGCTTACATCCTATGAATGACCTGTCCAAGAGGAAACTTTTAATGTGATAGAAATGATGCGTTGAGTGGCTCTTTTTCCCTTGTAGGTACCCATAATAAAAATAGGGCCCGGTGAGATTGTCGAGTTTACATCCAGCGGTAACTATACGGTTACACCGATAAACAAACGAGCATATTTAACGTTTAAATTTACCCATATGTAGGATTCTTCCAAAATATTATTTTTTTCAGTAATTATTTAATGCCATTTAGCGACCTTAGTTCTTTTCATAATACACCACTACACCACACATAGGCTGGTACTGTAACTTAAATATCATTAGTTGACCGAATGCATAGCAAGGAAGAATAACCAATCCTGGCTGCAGTGACTATACGAACAGTGCTCCATATTTTGTTCATCACAAACAGGGGGGTAGATGCATTAAATCGGTATCTATTCACTACGTCGGTATCTGAAAGAAAGATAGTACCATCAGTAGAAAGAATAGTTGGAGATGATTCGTAAGCTGTGCAAGAGCAAGTGTTGAATAAGGTTTCTACAGACCGCAGGACTTACAAAGACTGTTTAGGCTGTTGTTCGTTTAAAATACCATCTCACTGCAAACCTAGATGCTGATGTCGGCTTTAACAATACTACACCCTGTATAGTCAAGAAAATAGAAGGAACACAGCCAAATATCCTTACACCGAAATTCATCTGTAGCCTCTTTGAAAATCAACAATAACTGGAGACAGCATTACAAACACCCTTATCATGAATGTATTGATAAACGATGGGCGCCAAGAAGACGTTATTGGCATTCTAGAAAGACTGTAATTCGTGTTGGTACTATTGAGACCTTTTCTAGGTTACACTGTTCACAAATCCCAAGGGGGGGGGGGGCAGGTTGCCAAAGTGGAACATGTATTGTCGACACGTGAAGAACTAAGAGTTTTCATCGCAGGCTTTATGTTGCACTCATCAGTTTTAGAATCATAACTGGTCTTTGCATATTAACACTAAATAAAGAGACAATTACCAGGACAAAATGTGTATGTGGTGAAATGGCAAAACTCTGACGAAAAGTAAAAATAACTTTGTGTTATGCGTCTCCATACCAAGCTACCACTGAAGAAAAAAAAACCCTACTTTTTCAACGCAATGTCTTGGAAAGCACATATAGCGGATGTTGGAGAAGATTATGATTTAATCGCTACAGATGTTAGAGGAATACCAGAAACGTCGTTATTGAACCAAGGTAATTAGAATACTCTCAAAGTGACCTGGGTATTACATGTACAGAAAAGATGGTGAAGCCAACTCAGAAAACACGCTATGACATCGTGTTATAGATTTGTATGTTCATAAAGAAAGCATTCATGACTTGGAGATTGAGACGTATACCCTGAAGAAAGCTGATTCCTTATTTAGTTACAACATCCGTCCAGAAAAACCGATTGCCCAGTAGCAACAGTATATATATCTTGCTCTGGAAGTCTGGAAGTATTTCAGAATTCAATAACTTCTAATCTTATTCCATCTGTAAAACCATATATGATTTTGATCACTGAAGGAGACTTCAACTAATGTTAAAGTAAGGAAAACGTGAGGTAAAAATAAAGTAGACAGACAAAAGAATGACAAAACAGGTATATAAATACGAGACAAGGAGGAAATGTGCACCGATACGGGAAGAAAACAGATTGTTTGTGAGAGCAGATAAAAGAAAAGTGAAGTATTATCCCATCAAGCCCTGATGTAAATTAAGACAAACAGAAAATCTCACAATTAAAGAGAACTGTCTAGAGATAAATAGATAGGTAAATTCAAGGGACGGGTACACAGAAGAAAACATATGAACACAATGGCTTTTCAGACAATCTGGATATAAACATGTCGAGAACATCTATGGTGATTAGTATATATAATGAAATATGTCACGAGTGAAGTAGGGACATTATATTGTCTTAATTGACTTCACCATTCGTGACAATAATGAATGTTTCCACTTTACCACTCGTAACAATAAAGAATGTTTCCACTTTGCCACTCGTGACAATACCGAATGTTTCCACTTCACGATAAAAAATAAAACAACCTATATTTTCTTTCTATTACATATATTTAAGGCCTGCATTACTACAGCGACAAAAAGAAGTTCCGAAATTTTATAATAATTGTCAGGACAGCTAATTTTACAAATTAAATTTAGCTTGTACATATAATGCTTCGAATTGTATATTTTGTCATTTCTATTATCACTTAATTTCTGTTGGAAATCAGCCGCTCATCAATGCCTGGTTTCACAATCGCTTGCAGTAATGATTATGACTGTGATGAAAGTTAAAATTGCTACATAAACAATTTATTATTGCCTTTAATTTGGAGTCATTTTATTTTTTCTTGCAAATGTGCACCGTTTATCGTTGAGTGTAACATGTATACGATACAGTCTTGTTACATTTTAAAATCTGTTCATCCTCATTGAGAGAGAGAGAGAGAGAGAGAGAGAGAGAGAGAGAGATGTGACGAGGAAGACGAAGGAAATCAAATAGGACTAATTATGGAATCACCCGTTTGAACAACACACATAAAGGAGGTATATTTCATAAATGGGAAAGGAAACTAGTTCCAGACGTGATATCGATACGGTGACGGTGTCCTTTTTGTATCTCACTGATATTATCAATATCTCATGATAATTCCAATTGTTTTGCAATCCAATTGAATATATTCGATCACGCTATACAAATCAACAATCTTTTTTATACATCGGTAAATTCTGCGGACTTCTTTTGGTTCCCAGTTACCAGGTAATTTTATGTAAAGCTTTATCTATACTAACGTCTTACACCATAATAATAACAAGCCCCACCCACCCATCTTGATTTCCGACCAAAATGTGCAACCCCCTGATTCAAATCGCCCATTAGAAGTTAAAACAATGTAATTGCACAGTCATTCTTTCATTACAACACTCACCCGTTTTGCGAAGAAAGCAATGGCAGACTTTATAAGCCAGTTTTGAGAATGAATTTTGCATTTTACTTTAACAATGTTTCACCGGCTGTTAATCAAGGTCAGGGTCATATATCGTGCAAGGAATCTCACTAAAAGTGGACAAGATTTTGCTTTTGAAAGATCGAAATGCACAGAAAGCAAGAACAACGAATGCTATTACAACACGTGCCATACGCTATTTATTCAGTTGCAGTGAAGAGGCTAATGAAAGAAAACTTCGAGCGACCTAAAAGTGAATGTTTTGTTGATGAAATCTGCTGATATTTTGACATAAAGGAAGTAAATTGGAATTATAAGGATTAAATGATCATGGTTGGGTTTTTATCGATTTGTAAAGTTTACCTAATCACTCACAAACTTAACATAGAGTCCTTCATACTTATTTACTATGAAATTGATTAGGTAAAATTTACACATCGATAAATACCCAACCAAGATCATTGAAATATATAATCCATTTCTCTTCCTGCGTGTAAGGTGTGTACTGGGAAATTTGTAGTACTATTTTGTATGTACATTATAAATATGACTTTATACATTCACTCGTATTCTCGTTATTCCCACTATGAAAATGAAATCATATGGACAACGCTCTTTTGCATACCAGGGCCCAGCAATGTGGAACGAATTGCCCACTGCACTTAGACACAAAGACACAGTGATCTCATTCAAGAGCGCTCTTAAAACTCACCTATTTCAACTGTAAGAACAGACTTAAAGACCTAATAATGTATCCTTATAATGTATCCTTACCTTAAATATTTACAGCATGTTTTTCTGTTTCTAATTTCGTGGTGTTTGTTTTTATTTTTGTAATCATATCATTATATATGTTTTTTTAATTGTT
The DNA here is from genome assembly GCA_016617855.1 of Megalonaias nervosa. Taxonomy (NCBI): domain Eukaryota; kingdom Metazoa; phylum Mollusca; class Bivalvia; order Unionida; family Unionidae; genus Megalonaias; species Megalonaias nervosa. Next base: position 25,370 of record JAECUM010018134.1, read on the forward strand.
GTCAAATGTTGTAAAGCGCTTAGAGCTTCTAAAGATTAGGCGCTATACAAAGTCCTCATTTTTGTTATTATTATTATTATTATTATTATTATTATTATTATTTCCTCAATAATTAGATTGTCAGATACAGAACGGCAACACGACATACAAATAATGTACAAATATGCGCAGGTTACCTCGAAAGACTGTACTGTACCACACAGTCCAAATATGCGCAGGTGAATGAATAAGGATTATAAGAACGTGAATGAATAAGGATTATAAATATGTGTATGAGTAAGGATTATATACATGTGAATGAATAAGGTTTATAAACATGTGAATGAATAAGGATTATAAACATGTGGATGAATAAGGGGCATAAATATGTGTATGAATAAGGACTATAAATATGTGAATGAATAAGGTTTATAAGCATGTTTATGAATAACAATAATAAACGTGTATGAATAAGGACAATATTCGAATGAATAAGGATTATAAACATGTGAATGAATAAGGGCTATAAACATGTGTATGAATAATGACTATAAAAATGTGTATGAATAAGGACTATAAACATGTGAATGCTTAAGGATTATAAACATGTGTATGAATAAGGACTATAAACACGCATATGAGTAAGGACTATAAACGTGTATGAATAAGGACTGTAAACATGTGTATGAATAAGATTTATAAACATGTGTATGAATAAAGACGATAAACATGTGTATTAAGGACTATAAAGATGCATATGAGTAAGGGCTATAAAATTGTGTATGAATAAGGACAGTAAACATGTGTATGAATAAGGATTATAAACATGTGTATGAATAAGGACTATAAACATGTTTATGAATAAGGACCATAAGCATGTGTATGAATAAGATTTATAAACATGTGTATGAATAAGGACTATAAACATGTTTATAAATAAGGACTGTAACATGCTTATGAATAAGGACTATATAAACATGTGTAAGAAAAGTTTATAAATATGAATCTAAAAAAGATTTATAAATATGTTCATGAATATGGATTTTAAACATGTGTATGAAGGACAGTTATAAGCATAAGTAGAAATTAGGATTATAAACATGAGCATGAATAAGGACTATAAACATGTATATGAATAAGGACTATAAACATATATATGAATAAGGATTTTAAACATGTATATGAATAAGGACTATCAATATGAATAGTAGCAAGAAGTTTAAACATGCGTATAAATACGATTAATCAGCATGTTTTTGAATAAGACTAAACATGTGTATTAATAAGGACTACAATCTTGTGTATGAATATAATTTATAAACATGTGAAATGAATAAGATTATAATAATGTTTATGAATTAGGACTATAAACATGTCTATGAATAATAATCATTTGTATGATTAAGGATTATAAATAAGCGTATGAACGAGGATTATAAATATGTGCAATGAATAAGATTTATAAACATGTGTTTGCATAAGGATTATAAACATGTGTGTGAATAAGGATTATAAATCTGTATGAATAAGGATAATAAACGTGTATATCAATAAGGTTATAAACATGTGTAATAATAAGGATTATAAACATGTGTATGATTAAGGATTCTAAACATCTGTATGAATAAGGATTATAAACATGTGCACGATTAAGGATTATAAGCATCTCTATGAATAAGGATTATAAACATGTGTATGCATAACGATTATAAACGTGTGTGTGAATAAAGATTATAAACATGTCTATGATGAAGGATTTTACGCATTTGCATGAATGAGGATTATAAACATGTGTATGATTAAGGATTCTAAACATATGTGTGCTTAAGGATTTTAAATGTGTATGAATAAAGACTATAAACATGTGTATGATTAAAGATTCTAAACACATGTGTGCTTAAGGATTTTAAACATGTATGAATAAAGACTATAAACATGTGTATGATTAAGGATTCTAAACATATGTGTGATTGAGGATTCTAAGCATATGAGTATGAATAAGGACTATATTCGAATAAATAAGGATTACAAACGTGTGAATGAATAAGGACTATAAACATGTGTATGAATAATGACTATAAAAATGTGTATGAATAAGGACTATAAAAATGTGTATGAATAAGACCTATAAACATGTGAATGCTTAAGGATTATAAACATGTGTATGAATAAGGACTATAAACACGCATATGAGTAAGGACTATAAAAATGTATGAAGAAGGGCTGTAAACATGTGTATGAATAAGATTTATAAACATGTGTATGAATAAAGACGATAAACATGTATATTAAGGACTATAAAGATGCATATGAGTAAGGACTATAAAATTGTGTATGAATAAGGACTGTAAACATGTGTATGAATAAGGATTATAAACATGTGTATGAATAAGGATTATAAACATATTTATGAATAAAGACTATAAACATGTTTATGAATAAGTACCATACGCATGTGTATGAATAAGATTTATAAACATGTGTATGAATAAGGACTATAAACATGTTTATAAATAAGAACTGTCAACATGCTTATGAATAAGGACTATATAAACATGTGTAAGAAATGTTTGTAAACATGTATATGAAAAGGGTTTATAAATATGTTCATGAATATGGATTTTAAACATGTGTATGAAGGACAGTTATAAGCATATGTAGGAATTAGGATTATAAACATATGCATGAATAAGGACTATAAACATGCATATAAATAAAGACTATAAACATGTATATGAATAAGGATTTTAAACATGTATATGAATAAGGACTATCAATATGCATAGTAGCAAGAAGTTTAAACATGCGTATAAATACGATTAATCAGCATGTTTTTGAATAAGGACTAAACATGTGTATGAATAAGGACTACAAACTTGTGCATAAATATAATTTATAAACATGTGAAATGAATAAGATTATAAATATGTTTATGAATTAGGACTATAAACATGTGCATGAATAAAGACTACAAACATGTGTATGAATATGATTTATAAACATGTGAAATGAATAAGATTATAAACATGTTTATGAATTAGGACTATAAACATGTCTATGAATAATAATCATTTGCATGATTAAGGATTATAAACAAGCGTATGAAGGAGGATTATAAATATGTGCAATGAATAAGATTTATAAACATGTGTTTGCATAAGGATTATAAACATGTGTGTGAATAAGGATTATAAACCTGTATGAATAAGGATAATAAACGTGTATATCAATAAGGTTATAAACATGTGTAATAATAAGGATTATAAACATGTGTATGATTAAGGATTCTAAACATCTGTATGAATAAGGATTATAAACATGTGCACGATTAAGGGTTATAAACATCTCTATGAATAAGGATTACAAACATGTGTATGAATAACGATTATAAACATGTGTGTGAATAAGGATTATAAACATGTCTATGATTAAGTATTTTACACATCTGCATGAATAAGGATTATAAACATGTGTATGATTAAGGATTCTAAACATATGTGTGCTTAAGGATTTTAAACGTGTATGAATAAAGACTATAAACATGTGTATGATTAAAGATTCTAAACATACGTGTGATTAAGGATTCTAAACATGTGTATGAATAAGGATTATAAACATGTGTATGAATAAGGATTATAAACATGTGTATGAATATGGATTATAAACATCGATATGATTAAGGATTATAAACATGTGTGTGATTAAAGATTCTAAACATGTGTACGAATAAGGATTACAAACATCTGTATGATTAAGGATTCTAAACATCAGCATGAATAAGTATTATAAACATGTGTATGAATAAGGATTATAAACAAGTGTATGAATAAGGATTCTAAACATCTGTATGATTAAGGATTATAAAAATCTGTATGAATAAGGATTATAAACATGTAAATATTTACTTCAAACAATCAAATATGACAAATTTAAATTTTCTGAGCGAACACTGCTCATTTCAACTGAAATGTAATTCTACTAAAGAAGACAAAGTTCTGGATTAGATTATAAGGTGACTAGAGCAAGTACAGATAAAGTACAGATAAAGTGATAAAGTACAGATAAATCTGACTGAACGTGGCATTGATTCGGACTGTAAGGCAATTACAGCTGGTTTTTATTTACCGAGAACAAACGTGTATCAACATAGGACAGTCGGAACTGCTTTTACCTATGAAAAGGTTCATTGTAGTTGCAGGAAATATTTTTTAAATTGCGCAGACTGGTTATAGAACTATTGGACAACGGAAATGAAACGTTTGATCATTTTATGAAAATTTACATTGATTCTGACTGAATATGTACTAAATGAAAAACAAAATAAGACGTTTTTCAGTCTGGTATGATAACGATCTGATTGGTGCATTGAAAGAAAATGAACATATGAAGTATGGACGTGTGAGAATCTCCGAATAGTACTATATTTTGTTTCTGTACCATGAACAATTACTAAAACAAACTTCAAAAGAGAAAATTTAAAGGTTATATACCAAATATTCTCTATAAAAAATAACGCAAAACAACTCTTTGGATTTTTGGAAAATTTTAAAAGCAGTAAGGTTAAGTCCTTTCAGCACTTATAGATGGAGTTTGTACTTTTACTGTCTCTCTAGACCTTGCAAACATGTTCAATAATCTACTCAAACTTTGTTAATTTTTATAATCCTGTAAATTATTTACCAAATATACACTGTCGCTTTTTATCTATTGAACCTTTAGGCAAAATAGACATAAAATGCATTGATGTATGCAAAGTTTCGAGTTAATGTGAAAAAATCTGCGGTTTTCATAATACACTTGGTATTCTTTTTAACTCCTGCTGATGGATTATGTATACATGTATGCAAGCAGATTAACACGTCTTTAAAGTCTGGTACATTTCTTGATGTATTCAAAATGGTCAATGTTATTTCAATGTTCAAATAATGTAATATAACACTGGTTTGACATTTTAGACCTGTGTAATTATTTCCAATCCTATCCAAAGTTTTGAAAAATGGTAGATAAACATTTTTCAATTTTTCTCATACCCTACCTACTATATATGAAGAAAAGCATGGCTGATGCCACAGTATTCAGCAGTAACCAACTTAACAGGTTCTGCTAACTTTATTTCAACAGAAATTGATAATAATTCACAATATTATGCGATTTATTCTGATTTTTTTCTGAGGCATTTGATGTCATGTCTCACAAACTGCTTTGACCTTGACTACGATCCTGTGTTGTGACTGGAAATATTCTTAACTGGCATTCCCACATATTTGTGTGACCGATATCAATGGTCAAGGTTCATATTGTTGTGAGGTCATTTTGGGGGTGCCTTAGTCGTATATTTTGAAGCCCAAATTGTAGTTACTGCACATAAATGACTTTCAGTCTGGTTTTAGATCACTCAGAGTGTCTTTTATTTGCCGATGATGGACAGCTTTATTCTGTAGGACAGACTAGCGATCAGAAAGGTGTAGACAGAGCATATATGAGTAGTGTGTCAATTGAAATTGAACGAAAAGAAGTGTCATGTGAATTTTACAAGCCAAGAAATAGTTGTATTAGTTCTTCAGTGGGAGGTGTGATTCTAAAACGGCGAGAGTTGCGTGAAAGATATGGATGTATGGCTGACAGGTATACTCATTTATAATGTCCATTTGAAGGCCAATATTTCCAAAAGCGATGCAAATGCTTAGTTGTTTTTAAAAGGCGTTTGTAAAATCTTTATAAATACATCTGTCTTAGGCGCTTTGTTTCTATCTTTTGCAATGTGTAGACTTGAATACTGTTGTACCATTATAATATTGTCCCCTCACCAATCTGTTCTGACCAGAAAAACTGAAAAAGGTTCCAGGAAAGTATTTGAAATTCACTAGTTTCAAATCAGGTTCTGGTTTTTACTAATAATTCATAAGTACAAATCTGTAGGCATTTTAAATCACCACTCTTCGATAGTAAGATTATTGACTTTGTATTTCTCTTTAAATATATACGCAGTCATTTTGACTGTCTTTATTTAGTAAGTCAAATAACCAGGAATATTCGCAAAAACATTTGTTTAACATCAGAAGGCACAGATTTTTAAACGGAGCACAAGGTAATTTTAACTCGTATTAATAAATCAGCCATTCCTATTATGTCTAACAATATTGCAGTTATTAAAAACTCTTTGAACGACATGCCTTATTATTCGTAATGTCCAGCTGTTATTTCGATGTTGCGTGATGTACAAAAAAAAATCGTATCTGTACTTGCATTGAACTTTTCAAGCAATCTTTTTCTTCCAATGATTCTTTTGGTCTGTAAAATTAAGTAAGTAAAAAATTAAATTGTTGCGTGACTCTGAATTCTTCTTTTTATGCTACTATTCTTATTCATATCTGTTAGATATTTCTAGTTAGTTTATGACTGATGATCCTATAGACATCGTGATGTTATTAACTTCCATTTTGATATCGTGCAGATGTACAAGTCATTCTACCACAACAATAGCAAAGCTACAAATCCATTTAATTACCTGTCTTCGTGTATGTTTGTATGTGGCTGTGGGTGGAGGGATTGTGTTAGAGTAATTGTGTTGTACACGACGATGTATTACATTACCATTTCTTTCCAAAATGAAAAATTCGTTTCCTTATATTGTAATGTGTAACTGCTAGGTTTATATTTTAAATCGAATCTGAAAACACTGAGCATATCGTTACCCCTCCCCTTTTTTATCTACAAGTTGCCATGAACTTAATAAATAAATTGAAGATTTCCTTATCATGCACTTTTGTCTGCTTATCTGCAATTTTCCAGTTTTGTGAAATTGTAGATTTTTTATTGTTTGCAATTTTATGATTAACTTTCATTCAGTATTTGCATTTAAATTATCGAGGAAACAGGGACAGTCACGGCATTTACTATAACAAGATTGACCTTTTGTTCCTCTGGCAAAAACCAGGATGTAAACATGTTACGTCATAGCCACTTTGTCCTAAAGTGGTCATTACACTGTTGTGTTGGTCAATGATAACGTACTTGTGCTTCAGGCTTGCACATATTAATCCAAATGCTTTCCACTGATTGATCTAGATGCAATTCTTGGATCATGTCATACAATGACTTTTGTAATGTACATATTTACATTTATCATTATGCTTCATTAAGCTTTGGATTATTATGTTTTAATTATAAAGTAACTAAAAAAAGAAAAGAATATTTAAATCACTTAAATGTATTAATATAACAGACCGTAATCTCTCCCATGTATGCTTTCTGCCTTACATTAAAGCCGCAAGTGTATACGTGCATACAGTCTCTAATGGTTAATCCATAGTCACTTGTTTTTAAAAAATAATAGTCATTTCGCTCATACTGATTCTGAATAACATTATGCAGCATATATGCACAGGTATTAATCTGAATGGCATAATGCAGTATATCAGCAGGTATTAATCCAAATGGCGTAATGCAGCATATGCACAGGTATTAATCTGAATGGCATAATGCAGTATATCAGCAGGTATTAATCGAAATGGCATAATGCAGCATATGCACAGGTATTAATCTGAATGGCATAATGCAGTATATGCACAGGTATTAATCTAAATGACATAATGGTGTATATGCACAGGTATTAATCTGATAGACTGTACACAGTTGTCCATAAAAAAGTATTAGTTCACTCAACGTCACATACCCAATCTGAATGACATAATGCAGTATATGCAAAAGTATTAATCGATCGGATGGACTGTATATATTTGGACTAACCATTTAAAACACAAAGAAATAAATGAAGCTTACATTTTTATTCTCTACAAACTATGCTAATATCATACCAATCAAAATATCTCATTGGACACGTACTTTATTTCTTAATGATTTTCATAACCAGACGCCATATTAATCGTACTATTCTCTTACTGCCAAGAACAATGCGTAAAGAAGCTGATAATAAACAAAAATTAACTGGAAAATACAAATAGTTTTATGTTATATATATATATATATATATATATATATATATATATATATATATATATATATATATATATATATATGTGTGTGTGTGTGTGTGTGTGTGTGTGTGTGTGTGTGTACATGTGTGTGTGTGGAGAGAGAGAGGGTGTTTTGTGAACAGCGGTTGCTTTTGTTGTCATGTCTATAGATATAATTAGCAATGTCTATTTGTATTGATTCCCATCATTTTAAATGACATTTGGATCATTATATTTTCACACTCAAAAGGAAAGTGGACTTCATTTCCATTTCTCCGATAACACTTTTATATACTCTATAATCTTGATTTATTTCTATATCAGGCAAAGACCTTTTTCCTCTTGGAAGGCTACTGTCTGGAGGTTTAACGCAAGCTACCAAAACTTTTAATTTGTGGCCAATTTTGGTGCCACAAATAATATTTCAAATAATAAAATCTGTAGTCATTAAGTGGTATATGTCAGCAAGCTTAAGTTTCTATTGGTATGAAGCCCTCCGGGTAAGTTGAGTTGGCATGTGCATGACTCCTCGCTTTCTTGACAGCTTTCCAATAAAGCCCCTATTGATGAGTCATTAAACTAAAATTTCATTCTATTGTCACCATACAACACCTGGGTAATATCTTTTTCTAATTTACCCCAAGGTTCAGAGAAGGTGTCGCATTGTTTAATTTTCCATAATGAAATGTTTGAAATACTCTCTGATGTAAAATATTTTTAGCATGCCAGTATATTACGGGAATATTGTTTGTTAAAACTTGGATATAGCTAAAATGTATTTTACAAACTTAAAAACATGATACCTTGTAAATTTCTGTCTACTTTTCCTTAAACTGATCACTGAAATCTCACCACTGTCCGGATAGGTTCGAGTCTCGGGATCGGCCAATGTGGCTATGTGAGAAAGCTGCCAGTAGTTTCCTGTGGGTAGATGGTTCTTACCGGGGGGGGGGAGGTAGGGTTCCGGGTTCTTCCTCCACCATTTATGAAGGTCACCATGTACTGCTATCTTGCGTTGACAAATGCCAAACAACAACAACACTTCCTTAACGAAAATCAAACTAAAGATGAAATCACATTGACGGGTATGCAAGCTAGTACGATATCCATAGCAAGCAAATTAATTTGATCCCTAACCGTGTTTACAAGAACAACACTGAAACTTAAAACAGATAGTGCCACATCTTTTCTTACATAAACCCTAGCTTTTCTCTATGCTTGTTGGTTCGTTATTGAAGAAAAGTAATAACTGTCACATTCCCACGTTAGCTGTCGGTAATGTAAGTAAAATCATCGTATCTTCCCTGCCATTCACACACTTTAAGTTTTCCCAAGTTTTGTGGTTTAATTTGTTTTACTTAACACACCAAGTCAAACCAAATCGTTTATTTTCGGCTTTTTTCTTCGCGCTCTCTTTACACGGTTAAGTATGAATCGGATCCAAGTGTTGTATTCCATGCTGTTTTCCCCTGTTCATTTGGTGTTTGTCTGCATGTTATCAATCGGTGACGTTGAACTTTAAATAAACTTCCGTTGATCCCGAAAGAGCGAAGGCAAGCTAAAACTAGTCTTTGCCTCGAGTTTCTGGATATTTTCATATATGTATCGCTTTCTAAGTAAATGTACATGTTAATAAACAAAAACACAAACGCAAAGTGAATAATCAGTAAACGAAAAGCCTCAGACATAACGTTATATACAAATAAAACAGCAGACGTTCGAAGTGTATAAATAAAATATTAGACATTCGAAGTATATAAATAAAATATTAGACATTCGAAGTATATAAATAAAATATTAGACATTCGAAGTGTATAAATAAAATATTAGACATTCGAAGTATATAAATAAAATATTAGACATTCGAAGCATACAAATAAGATATTACTATAGTCTCTTTGTTATTTCTTTCCTTGTTTCTTTATTTATATTTGTTACAATAATAAAGAACTCACAATTATATTTATACTCAACGAGATTTATTTAAATGGAATATTTGATTTAATAGATATACAATTTTAAATACCTTTATGCCATAGTCTTCTTGATATCTGCTGACAAGCAATACAATTACATTGTCTTCAAATTTTAAATGTTCAGACGCCTATATTCCGACAAAGATTTAAAATATTCTTGAATATAAACTCGTAGCATTTGTTTTCTTTAAAACAGTTGTCCAATGTCTGAGGAGCGCACTAACTACACCACAAAGTCCTCCACGACCGTTCGTGCATAAACGTTAAATGAAGACATTTATAATGTACTTTTAAACTTTGTAAAATGCATGCTTATTGGTACAAGAATGCCAGTTGGGTAGTTTTATGTACTATGTGGGTTTCATTCTGACGATTTGCTAGATTTTCAAAAGCGAAACCATGTATAGCCTTTACATATTTTATGTGAACGAGCCAAAACATGAAGAAAAATATATGAAAATTGTGCGTTTATAAGAGCTCTTATCGAGAAAGATGACTAACCAATCGTCCAGTTGGCGACTTTACCGGATTTTTGTATAAGCCTTCTTTGTTGAAACGTTTACCAAACAATCGTATGGCGAAGAACTCAAGGTGACATGCCAGATGTCTGGCTGAACGAGACTAGTGAGTGCTGACCTGGTTAGGGATTTATGTAGTTTGATCTATTTTGCACGTAGGCATTAAACGATAAGTGAATTCACATAGTTTGTTTTATTATTTGTACGTGGGCATTAAAAGATAACCTAAAACACATAATTTGTTTTTATACGAAAGCCATTAAACATAACAAAATGCACATTATTTGGTTTTATACGAAGGCCATTAAAACATAACAAAATGCACATAATTTGGTTTTATAAGAAGGGCATTAAAATATAACCAAATACACACAATTTGTTTTTGTACAGAGAGCGTTAAAATTTAACTCAATACACATAATTCATTTGTGTACGCAGGGAATTAAAATATAACCAAATACACATAAATTGTTTTACTTTATGTTATTTTATGTACACAATACCCGCGTTCTGTCTCTTCTGCTATGGGGCTATCGATCTGCTTCTCACGGTATGAATCACCTCCCAATACAGGTGTCCATCTGTCTGTCTGTCTGTCTCTCACACGCATGCTCTTCTCACTGTCCAGCATGCGTTCTACTTCTTATACTTTCGAAACCATTTACTCGGAAAAGGTTATCTCGTACCAATGATCTCGAGAACTAATTCTCTTGGTCCCTTAGAGTTCAAGCGAGCGGGATTTAAATATACACATAATGACGTTGTTTTACAATATGTAAATAAATTATGACTTATTCATTATTTTTCTCTGAATATGTATATTTAATTGTATAATTATAACTATATCGCATGCACATTATTACTTTTGTGTTACCGCTGCGCTGGCAGATATCTCGTATTTATTACTTTCATTGCAAAGTAATGCTCTTTACATTTCAACGGTTTTGTGCACAAATATGGGCCTATACTAAAGGCAAATCACTCCTTGTGTAAATAACAGCATGGTAACAATAGGTTAAGAATTTCATTTTATGGTCGTAATTTCATATTGTATCCCATCTTCGCTCAATTTAGAAAAGAAGTAAATTGCTTTTTAACCTTTTTTAACTTTCTGCCCCCAACGCATGTTTGAATTGATCTTTTAAATATGAAAATGAACTAATTGACACCTGATAAATGGGGTAAAGTCAATATCGGCTGTTTTCTTGTTTTGACAAACAAACGAGTTACTTTTGAACATATCAATGGAATAATTTTGACTTACGTTTTGATATGATACAATTATTTAGTTATCTACCTTCAAAATTATTAAACTTTGTATTCTTTTATTACGAATGTATGTTTGCATGATTTTGCAAACAAATTAAATAGGACCGATTGAACCAGGTTAAACAAAACACAGTCCCGCCGGATATTGTCAGACATTTTACCTATTTAAATTTCAATGTCTTTCTTATGTTATCTTTCATATTAATTCTTTTATTTATTCATTCATTTTACGGGGGGCTATAGCGCAGTATTTACTAAACTGCGGAGGTGAATACCGGCCACAGAACTGTTCAGAAGAATCTTGTGATTAAGCTGTCACATTTTTATTGCAAATGTTAAACTCGGCTTTTGCTCTACACGTAAACGTTACCGTAGACAAAATAAATGCAGTTTGAAATTAACACTACTTTACTGTTAACTGATCATTTTTCACACTGAATGTTGTATTCGATCAACTCAGTGGCTAAAGTCAATGGGTGTCAGAGGTATCGAGTTCGAATCCCTTTGAAACTCTTTTCTTTATGTAGTCTAATGTGTCACAATAAACTTTACTTTTCTAAAAAAAAAAATATTCATTACGTTATTTCGATATCTTGCTTTTGTTTATTGAACCTTAATTATATGTATACTGCAATTAGTATAGTCACATGTTTCTCTCATTTTCTGTAAATGCAATATACGAACAGACTTGTGACATAATTATGGTTGATTAGGAACTCGTGAAAAAATAACACTAAACAGAAGATACATGTCACTTATCCAATTAGTTCATGATAACATTCATGCAACGACCAAACTTTGGGACCGATCCGCACAAAACTCGGCCGTCTTTTCTGTGGAGTAATAGGTCACATATTCAGTTAGCTCATGCTTCACAAGGGCCCAGATTTGGGAGCAATCCTCACTTAACTCGGCCCTCTTTTATATTGATTAATAGTAGGAATATCCCTCTCTATTCTTCTGAAAAAATTGCGTATATAAAATAGAATATTCTCTGTGAATTAAAGACACAGATTCTATCATGAAGTATACATACTGTTCATATTAAGCATTAATATATTCACTGAAAAGTATTGACAATATGTACAATTATTAGTTTTGCAACACTATGTACAATTGTAAGTTTTGGAACAATATGTAAAAATATTAGTTTTGTAATAAAAGGTAGTAGTTTTAGATATCATTTTGCAAAGCTATTACTGCCAAATACTTACTTGGAATGACGCAAACCAGAATAGTCATTCAATTTATATAACCCGCTAAGAACGTTTGCAATCGTTGGTCAGCAAGAACGTTTGTAATCGTTGGTCAGCAAAAAATAATTCTAAGGACATTTTTCCTCTATAAAGGCAGAAGCTAACTCTCCAATCCATATTCAACTTCTTTAGAGGGATAAACTTTTTTGTATTTCTAACAATTTTATAATCATGAAACATAATCTTTGTTTTCTGTTTGTAACTTTCACGGGGAGGGGGGGGGGAATGAAACGTACACACCGTCCGGAACACATACACGTGAAACAAGATTGCTATGTCTTAACGGAATTTAATTCAGTAATATCAATAGAAAGATTATTTGCAACCTTGAATATATTTCACAACCTCCCAATACCTGATATAGGAAATCACTATATGGATATGAATCATTACTATTTATCTATTGCACGATATAGAACCCTATTTCAGTATATGATATACATATATATAAAAAAAAGCCGCAACTATACATTCGAAATGTATATCACTGTGATGTGATCTTGAAACCTATGCATTGCAGAAACCGTTCTGAGTAACGATGACATGATATTTGACATCGGCTTTATTTCAGTCATTTTCTGTGTATAAAAACAAATGTGCTGAAATTCAGCGTGGGTCAACAAAAAGGATCTAAGATAGATGGACAAATTTAAATAGAAAGTACTGTTTTAAAAAGTCTACTTTTAATACTTATTTCAAAGAATCAGAAATACTGTCTTCCCCATGTTCCATCTGAATTTCATGCATTGCGCCTGAAGGAACATTTCATCTCGAAAATATGCAATCATCAAAAATCGCCATAGCAATAAAATTCTTAAATGACTGATTTGGTCCCATCGAATTTTCTTTATATAACGAGATACATCAGAACTCCTTTTGGATTGCCAACTCTTATCATAAGTAGATTCCTAATGATCGTCTAACTGTAAATTCGGGATGCCCGGGAGGCAGGACGAGGACTGGGCTGTGGGGATGAACCCCGGGTACAAGAGCGCTGTTTTGTCTCTTCTATCTTGTGTCCTTCTCCTATCGTATGATCATTAAGAGCAGAATGTGAACGTTGCCACTTAAACTGTAAGTGTGGTATGCTAAATACTAATGAAATCATCAGAATCCAATACTGTAATGACATTTATGAGTTTGAAAACAGTGAAACATAAAGTATTCTCCCGGCGAGGAAACCAAGCATTTACGCACCTATAGAAGAGTCATTCTGTATCTAACACCTTTTGCTTGTCGATGCTTGGATACAACTATTCGTTTAGAGGATTGGTGGTTTGGTTGAATTAAAATTGATGAAAGCATGTATTTCATATTGCTTTTAGTTTATTCTTGTCTAATCGTGTTCACTTTCACGACCTATTGAATATGTATATGTGACTGAATCTTTGTTTACGGAACCCTTTACATTTTACATCTCTTCGATTCTAAAGCAAAAAGAATTACAGACCTACTATCATCGCCTTGCATTCACTAAAACCGGTTCAATTGTTTACAACGTTTTTACTGTCAAAAAGGTATACACACTACTTTTCAGCTGCAATACAATCTGTTACAATTTTAACAGTTAACAAAATAGAAAATTAAATGTGAATCTCACGATCAAGATCTGAAATTTAACACGCACTTTCTATGCGTTAATTTCACAGTCTCGTGATCCTGGCCGAAGACGAAAAGAAAGTTCCATGAAAACAGCAAATTATATAAGGGGTAATGAACACAGGCACATGTAGATATGGATGTGGATCATTCGCAAGGGAGATAAGTTTGTTGATATTATACGAATGAATATCTGGAAGCATGTGTGTGTGTGTGTGTGTGTGTGTGTGTGCGTAGAAATGATTCGCGTAAGGATGATAGCCGTACGCATGTGACTGGATGGTGCGATAAATGGATGTAAATCTATTTCTGCTTTAGAGGATGCAAAAGCTGAAGATGGCAAAGGAAGGTTAGGACTAGTAGGAAATGATGGCGATGATAATTATGATGCAATGATGGTGATCAGATAATGACAATACTAATGATGATAGGTGAGATGATAATGATGAAGGCTGCAGTGAGGCTAAAGAATGAGAGGGAAGGATAAAAAAAGAATGGTCACAATCTATGTCAGACGCTGCTGCAATGCTGACAAAACATTTGCCTCTTATTATTGGACCTATATAAAATCAAAGAGATTGTCCCTTATGAATCCATATTAATATAGTATGGATTGAAACCCTGTTCTGGTGTAGATGAAAACATTAGGATTATTTTGACCCTGTCCATATTCATATAAAATGTCTTTATCTCAGTAATTTAAAATTAAAGCTAAGAAGACGCTTTATTTAAATTAATAGTGCGTTTAATTTAGTACAGTTATACGAAAACAAAAAGAAAAAACTATTTCAAGATTGCAATTCTTACTGAACTTTGATAAGTCATCGTGTTAACTAACGTGTAAATAACCTCTTCGAGTGATTAATTGATTAATTAAATAAATATGGAGTATTAATTGTGTTACACTAAAGATGACAATGAAGTAATAATTTTATTATATATTTCATAATGAGATATTAAAATGTATCGGTGGGAGGAAATTGACATAACCACAGTGGCGATACTATTTTATCACCACACTGATGATATCACGGTTGGAACTTGTTTCTGTCCCCAATTAGGATGAACAGATCTTAAAATATATATAGACTATGCATTTATGTAAACAATGTGGAGGTCTCAGAAAATAATATTTAAAAACTGAGTGCCAACAATAAAAAGCTGGTTTCAAATATGAACTTATTTAAAAAAAATATCTTTCCACATGAATCGGTTAATATGCATTGACCGAACTCGCGTGATCTGTTACTAAAAAACGGTACATGTTTTAGAGGAGAACATTCTGATTAGGTATAATTACAATTTTTGTCGCTGTCAACTCTCAACCACTCAGAGAAGAATCGAGAAATCAGGGAAACCATGAATGTTGATCGCAAACCGAAATTAAGAGACTATCTAAATTTGAGTACTATCTTTTCTCGAACTAATCTGCAAGCTTGCAAAGGCCACAGAATTCACGTTGACTACAGCAATAAACAAAACAAAGAACTGAAATTATAAGAGGGAAACTGATAATCATTAAAATCTTTTATTTAAAGATATTACGCTAGGAAGTCTGTCTGATATTATCTCTCTGAGATTCGAAAATATACTCACCCCAACAATGTTCGCTGTATCAATCCACGCAAACAGTATGTTAATGGAAAAGAAATCTTCATATGAAAACAGCCATTAATGCAACCAAATACACCATTTGAATCAATATATATAGGAGCTACATTATTATTGTAAAATTATCGAAGTTGCAGCTCTTAATTGCCGCGGGATAGATTGGAAGAAAATTCATAGAAGTCGACGGTATTTGCCATCAAAAATATAATAAATCGAAAATCTAAGATTATTTTGCTAGATACAGGGATATATTTAGTCGTTAAGAGGAATCATTTTGTATTGTTAGGAGTGACTTCGCCACACGTGATAAGATAATGTGTCCCATTAACTCGTAAATTATTTCTTTATATTTACTAACATATATAATATATATATATATATATATATATATATATATATATATATATATACTATATATATATATATATATACTATATATATATATATATATATATATATAAGTTGTGTTTTGAAATCTCACCGGATTGAATGCGAACCGTGATTCATTGTAGTCAATTAAAACTGGTTGATAATCTGATCAGATAAAAATCGTAATACTAATTTTTAATTTATTCCTTTATAGCTCAGTAAATATCCATAATAGAATCTTCATAGATCAAAACATCCCCAAGGTATGGGCATACACTTAGTTTACTGTTCCCAGCTAAAAGATGTTATCATTGTATATCGTACTGTGACTTTAGAAACATGCGAGTCTACCTGAAAATGAATGATGAATTATAATATAGTATAGTGTCTGTAGCACAACTCAGATCACCATTTTTGGGGGGTATAATTATGTACAGTGACGTGGTTTTGAGACTCGGAATAAATTGAAATACTCTCAGCTTTAAGTGTTTTCAGACACTTAATAAAAACAGCCTGAAAGAAGAAAACGTTACAATCGTAAAGATGTTTTTCATTTCTGATGTACATATGCAAAAAATGTTCTTTTGATTTGTAATTTTTAATTGTGTATGAAAGTTTTTAAAGAAAATTAAGTTGAAATTTATTTATTTAGTTGTCTGTCCCTATTTTTCTAATTTCATATTTTTGCTCTGGTTCTAGTTAATTGGTTTAATTGGTTTACCACTGAAGTAGCTGGTGAGTTAATTGGTTTTGTTATTCATTATAGGTATGTTTGTTTGTTTCTCAAATGGATTAGATCAAAGAGAGAAGAAAAGAGAGTTGCCTACAGTTGCCTCTAAGCACTTTTCTTGATGAATTAGACGAACATCTGCTCTTGAAAGAGTTCGAAGTATCGGCAGACACAATGATCTCCGTGCACACCCTCCAATCTGATAGTTAAGGCCGAAGGACAGCTGTAATGAAAAGGAGCAAACGTTTCTTCTATGCCTATTGTACTTTTCTTTAAAATATATTACTATCCATGAGATGATACTTAAAATCATCCCTGGCCAAAGTCCTTGAAACAGTGATCTGTTTAGAATGTTTTTTCTATTAAATTGATATTTAATTTGACAATAGTAGGCAACGATGACTCAGATAGATCATTTAGTTCAAGCTGTAGCACAAAAGGCTAAATAGACGATAGAATTATGAACAATATATATCGTACCGTAATTAAAGTATCGAAACTTAAAACAATAGATAGGACTATGGTAATCGTCTTTGGTGTATCAACAGAGAATTTAAGTAAGTAATAGAGAACATAGTTATGCTACATTGCTGGAAGCTAAACACGTTATTTTTGATAGTCTTCATCGATGTAGCTATTTAAAAAAAACGTATTGTCTTTTTAAGAACTGTTTGCTCCATATTTGTCTTAGGATATGGAGTACATTCTATGTTCTATGTGTCATATATATATTGGGGAATATTTATATATCCGACGATTTTTCGGTAAATTCTATTTCAACACTGAAGAAACAATCCCTGGATATTTTTTTAAAGCCCAACGGTGTAGTTAATGACCGGGCGTTTTTGCGTGCTAATGTGATTATTCCAAGCTGACCTGCAGTTGTTATTGGTACATCAGGGTGGTCCTAGCTGTCGATTTCTATTGACCCTCGCGTACATCATATTTGAGGATATACTAGGGATGACCAACGCTATTGTCATGCAGTTATACATCAACAAGCAGCACAAAATCACCATCGATGTTGGAATGCTCTCCCATATGATCCAGCACCTCGTCACAGTAAAATCCGCAAAATCACAGCGTGGCTGTCCAGAATCAATCACTTTCTATGTAATAACAAATCTTAAACACAGACGCCAAAGACGGTCACATACCTGTGTGGATAGATGTCGATCTGCGGTGACCGATGATATCGATAATGCATATATGAAAGCTTTTTTAACATTATTGTCTACGATGGTACGTATTACATATGGATTATCACGCCGCTGACCATGTATCAATATTTTCATTCCACTCAATCCGCAATGAAATACTCTTAACACGAACAAATACGATCAAGAATCGTGCACTTTTGAGATGTGAGGTTTTTAGGTTTATCAAAACCAACCCAGACAGCAATGAAAATAAGTCGAAAATCTGTTATGATGTCATTTTTTATCGCTTAATATCTAGTTGCTACTGCATCGCAGGATAATATTTCTGTCATGAGTCCACATCCTTTCACTACGCTTATTGCCGAGGTTAGGGCCTATAGCACCTAGGCGGCCTTTACATTTATGTAATGTTCCACCTTTGATAAAGCCAGTCAACATACCAGATTATCTTCCAGTAAAGCAGGCGGTTCCGGTCAAGTTGATCAAAAGGAAACCGTACTGGTCACGGATGGTGCTCATTGATGTCCCACGAACTTGCATCAGATCACCTCTACGTCATATGCCATCTCAACGTATCACTCCCGAATTAAGTTTGCCGCGTGTCTGAATTTGTGTCGTTCCTGTAGACATTCCTGAGATCTTTTGCACAAACACTCGTGGGACGCCTACCCATTTATTAATTATTTTGCCAGAGCCATCGGCTCTACTGGGGTAAACCATGAATGAGTACATTTTAGGTCTTACTTTCACTTATTTCTCAATGGAATTGTCTGCGTATTCATCTTTGAATTTTTTCACGACATTTTTGATGATGCTGCTGAACAGCGGATGACCTTTTCGGTATTCGATGGTGTAGTACTCGTTGACGATTGATGCCTAATCCATGTCCACGTTTACGTCGTTGTTGATAATGAGCATCAGCAAGGAGTACGTATGTTGTCGCAATAATGCAGGCTTGATCTTGTCGTAATGGAATCCATATATTAAAACATTTTGACAAGTTCACCGTCAAATTTCGCGACTCGAATACCGTGTCCACAAGGAGTCTTCGAAGTTTATCTTGATCGCTATCCCAAGAAAGATCAACGAGCTTGAAAAGGCCTCACTTAAATTCATTACACGTAGCAGTTCTCAGGTCGCTATTGATCTGGATGTTCGGGACATCCACGCACGCTGATAAAACCGCACAACCTGACGAATTAGCGACACACGCATTCCTAACCTTAGATACAGCTTTATGTTCCGTATGTGGATTTCATAATTAAGTTTTTGGCGCAGTTTCGGTGTTTACAGTGACCTTAACCCAGTGCAAGCTTAGCAACAATCGCAGAGCACTGACAACCTTCCGTCGCCAACGGATAATCATCGTGAAGAGGTGAAGCTCGTCCGTGTACTTTAAATTGACTACGAAGAAGTACTAGATGTCGCTGTTGCTGTAGTATTCATGTGTTGTGGTATCAACCCATACCAACTCACCTACATGCATCTGTTTAATCATCTCCAATTCCTACAGGTGGTTCCGATCCATGTACATAATACAACTATTTGGGGAGGCTGGGTCCTATCCATCCAAGCGTGCGTTGTTCGCGATCATAGCAAACGTTTTCACAGAGACTTTCTTTGATTGTTCTTCCTATCCCTGTACACCATCTGGGAAAGATTTTTATCCACACATAATGTTATTGTGCCTTTGAACGATCCATGTTTCTCAGCATCAACAGATCAATAAATTTAGTCCGCTTGCGTGCACATGGGACATTAATTTCGTATAAAGGCTTTGTTCCAAACGAACTTCTTAACGGCAATATGAGGCTGAGATGTTCAGAATGTATGAGTTTGGTCTCCGAAGTCTGTTCAGCGAAGTTTATGTTAGCAAACTTGAGTTCGACCAGGTGCTTTTTTGTGCTGATTTGTAAGATCACTTGCAAAGGGAATGCGAGCAAGATGGCCATCGGTTGTCGTCGTTTTTAAGATTTATAACTACACGCAGTCGAATAAACGCTGGTGTGGTCTATTATTATATTCGCAGAAAGCTTGTACCGGAAAATATGAAATTTAATTGCATTGGAGCATTTTTCCAAGGTCTCTAGAATTCTTGCAAAAGCTTTGTCAATTACATTATTGATGCCCTCTGTCTAATCATGGTTCAAGATTGTACGGGCATCACAGTGAAACCACGGGAAGCGAGCACTCTGAGAACAATATCCACCTTAGCTACGGAGGTGGCAGCATGCTGAAACGTTGATATGATGGACGGAAGCCTGTTCGAGAGAAGCTTCATAGCGTCTTTACTTGTTTTGGGAGCCTCTTGAATGACCTCCGGTAAGTTTCTAACTCACAAACGGGCTGGTACAACTTAAACTATTGGACTTGGGTTAATTCATATACATATTGTTACGTGTAGGCTCGTACAAAAGTAACAAAGAAAAGAGTGAAGCCAACTTGCTTTGTAAATTTAACAAAATAATTTATTTCCCTAGAAAACAAGGTAAAAATATGAAAAAGGACTTACGGTTTGTGAATATAATCCAAAAATTAATCCTAGAATTTAAAAATATAAGTCCTATCACTAAAAAATTCTAATTGAATCCAAGCTCGAATCTTGATGAAGTTCCAAGATGGAAGGCGATGACGTCCTCTATAACCAGTTTTGTGCTGATGTGTCATCAGTTCCTTGTTGAGTCACCAAGAATATAATTGCGGCTTTAGAATTCCGAATAATTTCCACTAAATGTCTTTGTCCAAGAATTTTTATAAGCACTGGTATTTTCCAGGGAATATAAATTATTAAATCCAAAAATAGAAGAATTTTAAAATCAAACTGGCATCAACAATAAAACACCTTGAGCTCTGAAGGTGTAAATTACGACTGAATTAAAATCACTGAGATATGAGTATTAAACCCAACTAAAAAAGCAATTTCAGACCTGCGTGATGGGTCACGTGGTCACTTATTTCGATCAGCGCAGTAAAATAATATGGCAATTAGCACGTAGGCTATTTACAGGTTCAATTGTACTAAACGAATCTTACTATAAGATTCAATAATAAAAAAATAAAGAAAAGGTTGTTTACAACAGAGCTGACGTAAGTCACGAATGACCTTGATTACGACCAATAATTTTCACTCTGTGTTTACCAATTCTGAACCAAGGTCAGGAACTAGATCAGCTAAAAATACAATGTAGCAATAATGATTATTTACTAGAACTGAACTGAATTTTTCTAGAAAAATGTCAAATCCAGTGAATAGAGTTATTACAATAACAGGAAATAAAAATAAAATAAAAAATTTAAAACTAACACACAAGTAATTAAATTACATATACGTAACAATATGCAGCAGCCTCAGCGGCAATATCGGAAGTCTTGTTCATCAGCGGCCATGCATGCAATTTGGATATGCAGTTGCGTACTTGCTGCACGAATTTGCCACATGGTCAGATGCGGATCATCTGCGAATCCTAATAACGCTAGTATATTGGCTTTACTTTCTCCTCTTTATCCATATTCCACGATCTTGTGCGAATCGCTTGGGCTGATTCACAGTTTCCTCACAATCGACTGTGGTTTAACTTTATCTCACAACCCGCAATTGTTCGTCCAGCATCGTTGGCTTTATCCTCTACGGCAAATCTTCACCGACGTATGCGATAATACTCGGGTACAGACCCGTATTGTCGATATAGCTGATTATGCGACTTGACTCCGATGCTGCGCTTAAGGCATGGTAGAACGTCAGTACCAACACGTAACACGAACATGTGGGATTTACAGCACAGATAAGGACCTGTTCTGCAGCAAAGTTCACATTTATAAGGACAAACGCCTTTGCATCGACTTCGTCACTGTGCTATTAGACTAGTGCACGAGGATTATGTTCTTTAATATGAAATATTGCATATGTATCTTCTCGATTAATAGTAGGTCCAATATGATGCGACTCATTTTCAGATTATGCTGCACTGGCTAGTATCCAATGTTGAACCAATCAGTAACCATAAAGACGATACATCGCCGATGGTGATGTTAAAAGGCACGATAACATCTTGCAAGCAAGATATTTTACCAAGCAGCAGTTAGCTTGGTATCAAATCGCTCTGTCTGTTCAAATAAACATTTGTTCAAGCGGGTGCTTGGCAAAATCACTGCACACTTACCGTTGCATAAGTGGATTATACTAACCTGAAACTGACCAGCCATTGTACGTTCATATCCAAGAATTTCGTATTGGTTAAATTTGTCTCTGAAGTTGACATTCCCTACAATTACGGTACCATTTCCATATATTATACGCTGAAGGCATCTCTGTAGTTAATTTGTTCTTGACGACGATCATGGAGATATTCCCTGTCTTCATTATTTTTCTATTCTCCTCTGTCCTCATCGTATTGTTAACTATGTCACTATCTTCACTGGATGTGTTGCTGTCTTCAAGGTCGTCAATGGTCAATTAGTTAACTTCATCGATTTAAAGATACCGTACAATGACTTTTCATGCTTTTTGTTCTATTCTTCGCCAAATTTCCGTCGTGTTTGCTCCAACACAATTCATAACTTGGTTAGTTGTATCAAGAAGCTCAGGATACGTATTTGAAAAATTGTACAGCATTTTTGGTGTCTCTTTAACAAACCAATATTTAGCATTCAAGCTAAACAGTGATTTCATCTTTTATGCGGTAGGAGAAATATACCGATGTGTGGGTAATTTAATTCCAGTTTCAGTTAAGCTCATAATTTCTTTCAGTATACTCTACGTGTCAATTAGTAGTACTTTCGACATTATATAATACTCGATATGATTGCTTAATATAAATTTTCACATAAAGGGTATTGTCACTTTTCGCGTTGGTATTGTAGATAGTATTTCTTTGAGATTTATAGGCACACTGTTATCTTAAGTTGTCACACACTAATTTCTTACAGTCATCAGATGTGTTCCGATCAGTACCGATTACAGTACCTCTAAAAGAATTATGCATACCTCTTTGAAATCAACACTAACAATGCATCATCATAATTGATTTTCATTCTTGTGTGCAACCCATCCTGAGTTTTGACGTTTATTCAATTAAAGAAAGGAATAATTTCCGCGAGCGTGTTTCGAACATGAATATCTCTCAAGAGTGGGACACGCTATTCGATTATGCTACCCAGACACAAACATACACCCCTGAGTTGCTACTGATATAATAATTAATCTATTTTTGAAATGTCATCACGCCTGCCTTTGACTGCAGTAACTCTTTGAGTATAATAGTTCTCTGTATGTAATGATTCTCTAGGAAATAAGTATTCTGTCTCTCAAAGTATTACATTGGTCCGTTCACCAACAATAATTCGATTCATTTTCACATCAGCAGTGGTTAAGCTTAGCTGCTAGGGATTTCAATCCAAGAAATCTTTGATTCTTCTTTGAGAATTAAAGGCACGAAGAACCAGAGATTTCATAGATTACTATTCCCTATGAACTCAAGAAACGATGTCAATACAGCAGCACGCAGACTCGATAATTATTCTGCTCTTCAGCCAGAGGCGCCATGGTGTTTCATTTGTTCGAGACGCACACGGGGCTAGAAGGAGTTAACCCAGATCTGTAATAAGATTCAACCAGATGTAACCTGGTGATCGCGCGAAGCGTAATTATGAGGTTAACACACAAGCGACCTGCCGATTGCATATTTATCTATTTGTTTTCGACTTAGCAGCCATTCAGGTGTGCGGATTTTATTTATATGAAGCGAGTCTGAAAACAGGTGACGTCAATCAGGTATAAAAGGCGTTGATCCAGATTGGTAATCATGGTCACAAACTCTTACTTTACACTACAATGCATTGTTTAGACAAACTTATGCAAAATTATTATATCCTGGCAGGAAATAATTACCGAGACG
>JAECUM010018135.1:0-23407 GCA_016617855.1 Megalonaias nervosa
ATAATAATCAATTTCTATGATTAAAGCAATTGTATATATAATAAAGCGAGATAACTAGGCTATCTCTCTCTGCGGAGTAAATTAAACGATTATTTCCCTTACTACTACGTCGTTACCTGTACAAATCCAGTTGTATATACGTGTATAGCGTATTAGTCCGTCTGTCTGTTACCTTAACGAACTATAACTCATACGTGCAATTATTTTATGAATTTTGAAAAATTGAAATACAGTTCTACATTTCTATTAGTAATACAAGTTCTGTGAGACAGCGCAAATATTTTATATATATATATATATACTTAAATTTAACTGTATTATTGATAAGAGAGCAGTGGCCGAAGTGGTAAGACGGTGGGACGTAGATCGAAGTTGTGCAGACTCTCGTGTGTTCGAGTCTCCAAAAATGCTAAAGATATTTTATCTTGCATTTGGCGACGGATGCAATTTAATTGGGGTACGAAACCCAACAGAAAAATAATACAACTTTCCCACCATGTAACCACGTGGTGGGTGTAATTTTGCACTCCCCGGGGTTTGTATGGGGGGAGTTGTATAAAATCTGTTGGACGTAGATAAATCCCCACCCCCGTTGTATTCCGTCCATAGTTAAGTTTATGTTTGTACTGTTTGCAAAAATCAAAATCATCACCATTTGTATATATTCATGTTCATACAATCATATGTCATTAGGATAAGTTTATGTTTGTGCCGTCTGCAAAAATCAAAATCATCACCATTTGTATATATTCATGTTCATACAATCATATGTCATTAGGATAAGTTTATGTATGTGCCGTCTGCAAAAAATATAATCATAAGCATCTGTATATAATCATAAGCATCTGTATATAATCATACAATCATAATCATTTGTATATAATCATAAGCATCTGTATATAATCATACAATCATAATCATTTGTATATAATCATAAGCATCTGTATATAATCATAAGCATCTGTATATAATCATAATCATCCTCAAAACAGTCCCCTGACCTTCTGATTCTGCTAGGATGTCATATGGCAACCTAGGGGTTCACATAGGGTTATGGGGACTACAATTTTTATAATAATTATTCAGAGACTGATATTATTTTTTATTTTAAAGAAATATTTATATATATAATGAACCAAGAAAACATTAATGATATTATTTCTGCTATTAAAAAATTAAAACATAACGGAATAAATCTCTCTGATAATCTTGATCCTGAGAAAATATTATGTGATTATGAAATATTAAAACAACGAAAAATCGACAATAAATACACATTACCATCCAATTATAAATTCGTAAAATCAATTTATCAGTCTATGTTATAATCCTTGGCAGTGGTAAATGAAAAGCAGGTAAAGCTATTTGCGCCTCTTGCACGTTCGATCGAAAATATCAGATCCGAACTATCTCGTGAATACGAGAAAAAGAAGATTGTGGATAATCGTGTAATGCAACTGAGAAAGATTATGTTATTTGATTCTGTCAAAAATGAAAGTGACACTGAGAGCAGCGACGGTGAAGGTACTCATGGCAAAATATAGAGTCGAACTATATACAATTTATTTATTAAGAGTACAGAGTTAGATATATTCAAATATTATCGACTGATCGTATTTGAATGAATATGTAGATTTGTATGTTTTATTTGCGACACGTTGTACTGAAGGCATGCAAATACCAAAATATCTGGCAGCTGCATTCATTGATTTAAAAGTTATTTCATGGTCTGTTTCTACATTTATGGATATAACCGACCTCGGGATCTTGGGATATTTTCCAGTATTTCCACGTGCAGTATTCTGACTTTGTGTAATAGCCTGCAGGTTAGATAACCGATTATTCTGGGGATCTCCATCAATGTGATCAATTACAAGTCCATCTTTAATGACCCCAACATGACATTCGAATATGAATATATGTGATAAGTATCTTTTTCCTCTAGCAACATTAAATCTAAAATAACCATGATTATCAAGACTACCGACTGGTTTTTTCAATCTGCAGTGTCTGATTACACCATCTCGGGATGCTTCACAATTTGTATATACTGGATGTTTAACAAATTCGTATTTATTACGAAATGCTTCTTTTCTTAATTCTCTTATAATATCATTGTCGATCATTTCATCATAAGTCTGATTTGTCTGAGTCATTTTTATATAATAATATTATTTGTCTAAATCATTGTTTTGAAATCTGGTCAGATAATCTTCTACGGTTTTTATAAGAGATTTACCTGATAATGTCAAAGTATTATTTTTTTTGTCATAATATCGTTTAAGTTCCCTGTATTTTTTTCCTCCACATTTTAGACACAATTGAGTTTTTCCTCTGACTCCAACACCACACTGAATACATGGTATTGGTCCTGTACTTCCATTTTTGATACTTTGTGCATGATTTCCGCAGTATTTGTTCACGCACGATTTATTACAAAGAGAAGTATATCCAATTTTGAGCCAAGCACATTTGTTCTTTGTTTCAATCATTATATATATACTAAAATTTTAATTTAAATACTTGTCTTAATTATATGAACGAATTATCGGCAATTGAACCTAAAAGAGCTAGATTCGATCTTGACAGACTATCAGAATACAAATTTAGTACTTTGATGCAAGATCTGGCATTAACGGATGAGGATGTAACCGAACGTATTCGTAAAGCAAAAAATGAATTTCGTAATAGTGGCGCTGCTCATGTATGGTCAACATTCAGAGTTGGAAATGTTACTAATATGATGAATGACAAACGGGGAAAAGTAATTATTAATCACCTTGATGATCAAAAATATTTTATTTTAATAAAATTTATTGTAAATACAGAAGATATTTGGATTATTCGTGATAAGCGCGATCCAGTACGCATACAATCAGGAAATAATATTGTTCTCTTAAATAATAAATCTAAACCCGGAATACTAACCGGTGTTGACAAATTATATTATGAACGTGCATATCCAGTTATTGCAGTTGTATATGCAATATATCCGCTTAATAATAAACCTGACATCGGGGATCTAAAGCCTATGAGATTGTCAGAGTCAAGAATAAACTGTGTAGCTGAACGAGTTACAGAACATTTCATAAACGCGATACGTGGTAATGGTTTAACAGATTTACGATGTAAAAAAATAAATACATGGGCAGAATCAGTTAAAGATACCGGAGCGTCTATCAAAGATGTCGCTGAGCTAGAAAAGAAATTAAAATTCCCAATAACAGTAAAAACGCTGACAGGAGAGATTTTATATAAATCGAAATATGAATCAAGAGGAGCTCCTATAGATATTATTGATCATAATTCGCATGCATGGACCTCAGCAGTAACAATATTTCCACGAGATAGAACGGTTAAATTTTATGATGGATATATATTTGATTTTATCAAAAATATCAGCAAAAGTGACCCTGTATCCGTTTGGTTATTTCAAAGTTCAGAATATGATCATTACGATCAGTTTGTACGACCTAATGGTGATATTTACCGTACAGAATCTCTTAATGTAGAAATGGAACATCTTGCGCTGAAATATACTTCAGACGATGTCAAAGTTAGACAATTATTAAATAATTGTTTTACAGTTCCATCTGTAGCGGCTCATTTCGCTCAGGAGAAAAATTTATGGAAACCAACACGATCGGAATTTCTTGAAGATATTCATAAAAGCTGCGTAGAATATGGTCACGGAGGATTATGGAATACTAAATATAAGTGTAATGACGTTATATCTGTTGATATGGTAGCGTGTTATCCTGGAAGTTTTCTTGGATACGGAGAATGTTCTGAATACTTTTAAGAGATTCGGACATCCATCACACGAGATGACCAGGGTTGCGATAAACGGACATTTACCAGATTTTGGCTTAACCGGATTTGCTCATGTAGAATCATTCGAGTTTGCAGAAAATCTCCATCCGATTACTTATGCTTGGTTTGGAAGACATTTTTCAGAAAAATGTTGGGTTCCAATAGTATTATTACGATATATGCTTGATGTTGGAATTTTAACATTATTGAAGGTGAGTGAGGCGATTATATCGTATAGTCCACAGAAGCAAGTTTGGTTACCAGAACCAAATAGATTTAATATTGATGATGCCAGGAAAGAATTTCCTAATCTTAATGAAGATGACATTATTAAAATTACTAATAATATACGTAAATGCAGAGACGAGCATGATGAGAAACTTGCAAAAGATCTTGGTAGAAAGACAATTGGTAAATTTACTCAAGGAGGAGCATATGATCATAAAAGACACTGTACAAGATTGATTATGGACGATGCTGAACTCGATTTTATAATCGCTGATACAACAGAATAAAACACATTTATAAATCGGAGTAATGCTTATTTGTCAGACGGAACCAAACTAGGTACAATTGTGAGTTATCTTGATGGTGACTCACCACAATTTAATCATTTAAGATCATCTATGTTGGCATATGTTTCTATAAATCTACTGTCTATGATAAATAGATTTCCTCGTGATGCTGTCAGAGTCGCCACGGATTCGTTTTATATAAATAAAAAATATACGGGTTTGTTAAAACCGCTACTTGGTAATGGTGAATGGGGGTCATGGAGAATAAAACAAGAAAATATACTTAGTTATTCTGAATCCGCCGACGTTGAAATTAAGGAAATATATTACAAAAATAATAATCAAGTATCAAAGTCATCAGCACCATCTGTATATGATCCTGTGGCTAGACATAAGACTGTTTATCTTAATGGATGCGGTGGTTCAGGTAAAACAACGCGTGTGATTAAATTATTCATGAATAATAATTCGGATATAATTGTTTTGACACCGACACATAAATTAGCCAGAGAGATAAAAGAGCGAGGAGTAAAATCGTGTACTTATCATAGTTTCTTTAGATGGTGTGGAGACACATGGACTCCTGAGCGAATGGGTGAGAAATATATACCTAAATATATTATATGGGACGAGATATGCACGGTGTCGTTAGAAATATTAAAAACATTTCTTGACTGGCTATTGACAAAGAATACTGCTGTAATAATGTGCGGTGATCATGGTCAACCACCACCTTTTATTGGACAGTCTCCACATGAATGGTTGAAGAATAACGTAGATTATTATGAAGAAATAAATGATGACCATAGAGCTATTGATGAACCGCTGAAGGAATTTAAAAGGTTAATCAGACTACAACCAGACAGAGTACAATGTGAAATAATGTGAGGAGTAATTCCAGAGACTTCTATGAATGATTTTCTAAATTTATGGAATCCCGCTGATTTAATAGTTGCAAGTAGAAAAATAGTTCGTGATGAACTACAGGATAAATTATTTATGTTACATAAAGAAAAGCTTTCAGATCTACCGGTACCATTATGTTATCGCCCCTCAGATACTCGACGACAGAATATTGATGTTGAAATTCCTGGCGGTGGAATACAGAATCTTGTCTTGAATGATATTATTTTAGTCGATATTAATGTCGTTGAGAATGCACTGAATATGAATAAATCACCGTGGACGTTAGGATATGCTATAACTATTCACTCGTCACAGGGGTTAACTATTTCTGATACAAATATTTGGATTATAGATGATCGGATTGAATGGTCGAATTTAGTCTATCTCGCAGTTTCTAGAGTCAGAAGAATATCTCAACTACATAGGGTTATTATAAATTTTACAGAAAATAATAATCAGACTGTTAATAATGACGCAATAAGAAAACAACTATCTGGTTATAAGCAGTGTGACAAAAAAAATAATCGTGACTTTGATATTGATGTTGAATTTATTATAACACTAAAACAACGACAGAATAATCATTGTGCAAGCTGTAACTGTAATATGTTATGGCAATATTCGAATAATGATCCAAGACAATTTACCTTAGACAGAATTAATAGTGATCTTGGTCATACACGTAATAATGTGATGCTGACCTGTCTTGAATGCAATCGACGTAGAGGTTCTGGTTATGTAATTGTATGTGGTGGTAATTGTGTGTCTTTAGGAATTACTTGTAATTGTTCACGCACAAATCCACGTTGAGGGGCTCTCGAATCTAATCTGTAGATTGGAGGTCTACCAGTAGATCTAACTACACTAGAAATTGTATGAATAGTCACACTCCAGATAGGATCAGTTGCTCTTTTTTTTACCACCTTCAAGTTCGCCAGGTTCATATAAATATCTTACATTTACATTACCTAATACTGGTTGAGGTTGATGTCTGTCATTGCTACGGGATATATATTTTTTTTGTAATCGCATTAGAAGGTCTCATGGAAGTTGAACGAGTAATTTCGTTATTTAATGCAGCTATCACACCTGGTAACCTTGCAACCTATTCACGAGATCTCTCACCGGATTTAACGTCAGTAGATATTTCCTTTGCGTATTGGTATCCAAATAACCGCTCAGCAAGTGTTCGATTAAATCGTTCAACAATTGCCTGATCACGATGAATTTCAGTATGTCCTCGTCTGATTTTAACGTTACGTTTTTTCATTAACGATAATACTGTACCAAGAAATTCTTTGACCAGGATCAACCTGTAATAACTGTGGCCATCGCAAAGGTCCTCGCTGATAAATTCGTTCAAACGCAGATGCAACTTCAAACGCTGTCTTTGTTGATAATGGTTCAGCTTCTTTATATCTACTTGCAACGTCAACGACAGTTAATGCGTATTTGTATGTGCGTGATTGACGTTTACCAATTTTAATGGTATCGTGCGGTAAAAATAAAATATCTGCTCGATGAACCTCATTAGGGACGCTGACATCAAAATGTGCATACTGAATTTTTTAGGTGGTGGTAGATAAATTTGCCATATTGCCTGTCGTGCTAACCACGCTGCAGCAACAGAATGTGAGACTTTTGCTGCTTCAGATAATTTACTGATTGCTGCTTTACCTCTCCAATATCCTCTTGGGCTATAATAAATGGATTCCATTACAATATTTATATAATTAATTACCAGCCCCTAGCATTATTTTACCTTTCATGGCAGATTTTACTAGAAAAGTAGCTAATTTATCTCTGACAGATTTATTAGGTATAGAATTTAATGCATGAATCAATTTTACATCTGCGAGATGCCTTTGTTGTAAATCTTTACTTTTATACGCAACATCATGAACATGACACGCTTTATCAATCTTATTTATTGGATACTCTCCCGATCTTGGTTGATCTTGATTATCAAGTCGGATATCAAGTCGAGTTCCAGGACCGCAATAATTATATCCTGGTAAGTGTTTCTCACCGGGGTATTTAGCCCACGGAGTTCCTGGTAATTTTCCTAATAAAGCGGCTATATCTCCACCTGTCTTTGTTTTAACAAATTTGTATTTCTTCGTGCCACATTTAACGCATTTGCCTGTCAGAGCACGTCGTTTATTTTTTGTTGTTATTGTAGTTAATTCAGCAGTGGGTGTAGGAATTTTACACCGAACACAATATAGACTCATATTATTTATTATATGGATACAATTGACTTTTCGGCGACACGAAAACAGGAGCCAGTGAAGCATCATCCAGCATTACCAAATTCGATAAGAATGATTATATTAGGTCCATCTGGATCGGGTAAAACACAACTATTACTAAATTTAATAATGAGGTGGTTAAAATGGAGTAAACTGTATTTAGTAGCACCATCTGTAGATGATCAACACTGTTACGAGGTACTCAAGGATTTTAATGATAAAGCGAAATTAATTAATGAAGAAGATAAAAATAATGATGTTATCGATTTTATCACCGATATTGATGAAGCACCGTCAATAGATGATCTAGATGGATTTATTAATAATTTAGTGGTGTACGATGATGTAATGCTGGATAAACAAACAAATCCAGCTAGAATATTTTCCAGAGGTAGACACAGAAATACAGACGTTATATACGTCACTCAGCGTTATACACAAATACCGAAGGTGATCAGAGACAACTGCAATATTTTAGTTGTATTTAATGGAATAGATAATTATACGTTAAAAAATATTTACTATACTTGGTGTTCAGGGGATATGGATATGATGAAGTTCAAATTCTTTTTTGCTCAAGCACAGGATATTCCATTTGGATATATAACAATAAATCTACATGATCCAATATCTAGATATCGTGTAGGTCTGGATAAAATCTTTGGTTAATTACAGCAGCAGAGCAGCAGGCAGAGTGGCCGACAAAAATTGAGTGACCCGCGAGTAAACTAAACGCATTATAACATAAAAAAACAAAAAGTCAAAAATAAAATAACAAAAAATG
This sequence comes from Megalonaias nervosa, assembly GCA_016617855.1. Taxonomy (NCBI): domain Eukaryota; kingdom Metazoa; phylum Mollusca; class Bivalvia; order Unionida; family Unionidae; genus Megalonaias; species Megalonaias nervosa. The sequence continues at coordinate 8,271 of JAECUM010018135.1, forward strand.
AGCTAACATTATCCGTTTTGGTAATAATAAAAGTTAGGAGGTTCGGTTTAGCGTTATTGACCTTATTTTTCAGCCCCTGTAGGAACCTTTATTTTTGTAAAATAAGGTCACGTACAAAGTGGTCTGTTCACCCTGCCTGCTGCTCCACTCGGTCACCAAGGGTCTCTCAAACAAATTTATAATTATCTTGATCTCGATTAGTTTGGTGCTCCGTCATAATGAGCTCACGTACTGCAAAAAGATGTCTCAGTAAAGAAGTGACTACATATTTAAAAAATGTATCAATTTGGTTCATGAATGTTCTGGAGCTGTGGAAGATGTTATCACAAGCAACTGAATTGTAAACATTCAACTAAATGCTATTAATGGACACTTAAAGCTTTGAATTATCAGCTTTTTCTTCTCTTTTTGTGCTGAGTGTAATTACGTATGTTCAGACCAGTAAAGATGTACATGGTTAGGGTTCTCAGACTGGACAGTATGCCTTCTTGTCTGCCGACATGAGTGAAATGTTTAGGTTACATGTACATTTGTTTTCCACTAAAGTTTTGTATCAAGGCTCAGTTTTAAAGTTCATATACAGCTGTATAAAATAGAAATGCAGTCTAGACACAGTAATCAAGGCCTTTGTAGGTCATTATGGTCCATCTTTTGTGGCTTCATGTGACTTTTGTGTCGGTCTTTAGCCAGCATTGAAAGTGCAGTGATAAATTTGAGATAAAGACGCATCTCCAACTGCACCTCAGGGTCAGGTGTAAAGTTCATCACTTCAAACGGTTTTTCCACTCAGTTTATTTCGATTGGTCAATTAATCTCTGCATTATGTTTGCCAATCAAAAATGAAAATTAATGGAAGTAGGCAAAAGGTAAAAACAAGTTCTAAGTTTGATTCTAGTCAAGTGAAATTTGTCTCACCTGCTTTAACATAGAAAGAAAAACCCCTAGAAAAATGGATACATATTTTGATACACATGTTCTTGTGAAGACAAGGTATATTTATAAAGTTCTCTCTGAAATTGGATAACCATTTCGATATACAAATTCTTGAGGATAAGGTGTACTTATAAAGTTCTCTCTGAAATGGAATAAACATTGTAATACCCATACAATTTTTAATAAAGACAGTACATACATATACAATTCTTTATGAAATTTGATAAACATTATAATATGCAAGTTCTTGTGAAGACAAGGTTTCCCAATAGTTTTTTTCTGACACTGGATAAATATTTCGATATACAAGTTATTGTAAGGATATTGTGTCCTTATACACTTTTATCAGAAATTAGATAAACTTTTTAATACAATTATTGTGATGACAAGATGTCCTAATTTTTTTCTAAAATGGGACAAACATTTTGGTATCTGTACATATTATCACATAACATATATTCTTATAAACTGTTAGATAAACAGTTTAGTTTGCATATTATTGTGAGAACAAGGTGTCCTCATAAAGCTCTCTCTTAAATGGAACATTTTGAACCCATGACAAATTTATGATACTGGAAAAAATTTGATAACAAATTTCTTTTGAGGACAAGTTGTCCCCTTGACTGTTGAAGTTCTCTCTCAAATCGGACGCACGTGTTAATACTTGTATAAATTATTATGCGAATAAGGTGCTCTCCAGTAAGTCCTCTCCAATAAGTCCTCTCCAGTAAGTCCTCTCCAATAAGTCCTCTCCAAAATATTTTAATATAGTTCTCTCTGAAGAGTGATTTAAACATTTTAAAGTTCAAATTTATATGTGCACAAGATGTCATTATAAAGTTCTGTCTACAACGGGATATGAAATCAAATAGATTTGCATGTTATTATAGAAACATGATGTCCACATAAAGTTCTCTCTTAAATGGGATAAACATCTTAGTATAAAGATGTTTCTAAATGGGATTAACAGTTTAATTTACAAATTATTATGTGCACAAGGTGTTCTTAAAAAGTCGTCTATACTATGACATATAAACTAAAACTACCTATATTATTAAGAAGGTGACGTATCGCCATGAAGTTTTCCTTAAAATGGCATAAACACTTAAAAATAAAAAATAAATAAAAACATTCGTTCCAAACTTGTATTACCATTTTTATACACCATCAATTTAAGTAAAATGTCTCATCATAAAGTTGTGCATAAAAAGGGATAAACATTTTAATGTACAACGTTCTTTCTAAAATAGGATTTACATTTTGATGTACAAATTAATATCAGGACAAGCTGTCTCTATAACCTCTCTAAATTGGAATCTATATTATTATTAGGTCAATGTGTCTTCATAACATTTTCTAATAAGCGAGATAACACATCAATATAATGTTCGATAGAAATGGGATTATCATTTATTGTACATACCATACTATCTGAAAAGTCCTGAATATTTGCCATAACTTTTTTCTATAAACCTATCAATAAATTTAACGCTGATTGATTAAAAAAAAATCTTGCAGACATATGAATGTGACGTCACAATTGTAAATGACAATGACGAAAGAGAATGATTTTGCTACTATGCAAAGAGCATACTTCAAAATCTGGGTGCTCCAAGCGTACTCTCCGACTGATGTCAAGGCCGACGTGGATGAAATTTGCTGAGTAAATTCTCTGTCATATCCTACAGTTCTGAGGTGGTTTCGTTGTTTCAAAGATGATTGCAAATCCATAAAAGGTGACCTTCATTATGGAAGACCATTTCTGTGATTGGCAAGCGGGTGAGTGGATGTTGTGAACGGGACAATTGATGAAGATGCTTGATATACAGCATAAAGTATTTGTATTGTGACGGGAATTGATTCATTAGATGTTCCTAACATACTGAAGAATCATTTGAAGCTTAGAAAGGTTTAAAATCCAGCATGTTTTGACGGTTGATTAAAAAACAGACTATGGTTGAAATCGCCAGGCATCTACTCGCCAAATATGAATAGATCAATTAGAAACATTGGGGTGAGTTTGTCACGGCTGATGAAACATGGGCTTCTCTTTCTCAGAACGGAACTCAAGAGCAAATAATAAAGTTTGGAATGGAGAAAAGATAAACGAGACGACAAATCATACGATGTAGTCGGAGTTTCAAGAGAGTTTTATATACATTAATTTTCTATGCAAAAGGTCCAGTCGTCCAGGTACCTGTGCCTGACTTATTGAGTCACTGGGCACTTTATGCCTCCAAAGTGATGCCACAGGTTGTTACCACTCGTCTGAGTACTGCTACCGAAGGTATCCATCTACCCTACGACAACCTATTGGCACAACACTCCGCTGTCCTGACAGTCTTACTGAAGGAGCACAGCATCCAAAGTTTACCACATCATCCATTCAGCTCTGATTTAGTTCCAGGTGATCTTTGGCTCACTCCCTTTATCAAAGAGCTGACGGGCAGACGATTTGAAATCTGCCATGTTGTTGGAAGTGCAGTTTTCTAGTATATGAACAACAGTGTAGCTAATTATTATGAGGACATGGTGTCCTGATAGAGTTCTCTCTAAAATGGGGTAAATATATTCGTGTAGCTAATTATTATGAGGACACGGTGTCCTAATAGAGTTCTCTCTAAAATGGGGTATATATTGTTACGTGTAGGCTCGTACAAGAGTAACAAAAGAAAGAGTGAAGCCAACAAGCTTTGTAAATTTAACAAAACTGATTTATTTCCCTAGAAAACAACGTAAAAAAAAAATAGAAAATAGGACTTACGGTTTGTGAATATAATCCAAAATTTAATCCTAAGATTGAAAAATATAAGTCCTATCACTAAACAGTTCTAATTGAATCCGGGTTCTAATCTCGATGAAATTCCAAAATCGAGTCGATGACGTCAGATTAGGTCGTTGTGCTGGTGACAACAGATCCTCGATTGAATCACAGTTTATAATGTTTCCGTTTAGAATTTCAGAATAAATTTCCACTGAATTTCTTTCTCCCAGAACTTTTATAAATATGAAGCACTTGTTTAGTTTTCTAGAGAATGAATTATTAAATTCCAAAAAATAGATGAACTTCAAAACAATCTGACATTAACAATAAAAGAAACACCCTGAGCTCTGAGGTGTAGGAATACAACTGACGAAATTTTACTGAGATATCAGTATTAAACCCAACCAGAACGTCATTTCAGTCCCGCGTGATGGGTCACGTGATCTCTTGACATTGAACAGCGCAATAAAAAAATGACAATTATCATGTAGCTAGAATAACCCTATCTAAGAATCAAATTCTTACACTGGAAATTAAAAAAAAAAGAAAGGCTGTATACAATTCAGCTAACACGTGGGCCGAAAATGACCTTCGTAATAGCCAATCGTATTCACCCGATGTTTACAAAATCTATGAACCAAAGTGAGCTAAAAATAGTGCTCAAGTCATATTTTTACGTTCTAATCAGACTGATATTTTTTAAAAAATATCAAATCCCGTGAAAATAATCATTACAATAAAGTATAATGAAACAAAAATAAAATAAAAAGAATTTAAAACTAACACACAAGCAATTTAATTACATATTCGTAACAATATATTGGTGTAGCTAATTATTGTGAGGACACGGTGTCCGGATAGAGTTCTCTCTAAAATGGGGTTCACAGTTTAATTCACAAATTCATGGCTCACAGTTTTAGTATAATACATTCGCTTTAGAAAACCTTTATTAATTATCCAAAGTTATAAAATTTTACAGACCTTTAGTTTTCATTCAAAATAGTAAATTGCCAAGTTTGAAGATGATCAAAATGGAATTCTTTGAGCGAATAAGCTTTAGAGTTACTATATAATCCTATATTAGAATAGTCATTCTGTAACTTTTGGACAATGTCACCATATATTTACCTAAAGTCATGTGATAACTTACCTCAGGCATCAACTGAATTAGATAAGGAGGTCCAAAGTTACACTGTCTAAACTGTGAAATAGTGTTCTTACAAAGTGTTCATGCAATCTTTCGTCTCTAATAAGATCCATATGCAGATTACTGTGAGGACAATGTGTTTTATAGTGTCCTCATAAAATGGAATACAATTCTTATATAATAATTTGTGAGGTCTGTGTTTTATAAAGTGTCCTCATAAATGGAGTACAATTCTTACATAATAATTTTGTGACGACAATGTGTTTTATAAAGTGTCCTCATAAAATGGAATACAATTCTTATATAATAATTTTGTGAGGACAATGTGTTTTATAAAGTATCTTCATATAATGGAATACAATTCTTATATAATAATTTTGTGAGGTCTGTGTTTTATAAAGTGTCCTCATAAAATGGAATACAATTCTTATATAATAATTTTGTGAGGACAAAGTGACTTATGAAGTTAGAGAAAATGGGACACATGTTATTTTAGTGACTATTGTGAGAACGTGCGCTCATAAAATTATCTTAAGTTCATTAAAAATATTAATCTGCAACTTAGGAGTTGGTAATCTAAAAACAAGGGCATGCTACCAAACAAAGCATCGAAAGCATGTTTCAGCTCCGCAGAAACTAGCTATCCACATAGCATAGGTGTGAAAGTTAATGTCTCTGCAATGTAGGGAGGAATCAGTCACACCCACCCACCTATGCACAGAGAGTAGGTTGGAGTGGACACTGAAAAATGCACTTAAGGATACCAGGTTAGAATCAAACGTGAATTTCATCATTTTAAATTAACCATTATCGGGAAAGATGTAAAATTTAACTGCAAGAATAACAGAGAAGGAGGGAACAAATAGCAAAGGAGAAGAATCAAAGTAAAGTGCTAAACGACTGGATGCACTCAGTCAAGACATCACGAAAATTTATTATCAAAAACACTATCGACTTTATGGTCGTCTAAAAGTCAACTGAAAATGATCATGTCCAAATATAATTGATTTTTGTTTTATTTGGTATCCGGCTATTACTATATTGTTCAAATAGACTTGAATTTTTATTTGGTGTCTGGCTATTACTAATGTACAAAAACTTTAAACGTCTTTTTTGTAAAGAAACTCAGCAAGAAACACCTACAATGTTCTTAACGTGGCAATTCTGGCAAGAGTTTGACACTCAAGCCAGTGCTAAACGTAAACATAACAAAATGTTTTTAATGTAAAGTAGATTTCAGATGTAATCAGCCGTGCTTAATGGAAATATGCACATCATTTCAACAAGGTTGCAAAAGAACAAGTTCGGGTTTTTTTTCTTCTGGGGGCGGGTGTCTGTCGTTGACTATTAGGCATACTGAGCACTGTTTCCTATTAAAGTCACAAGCTCGCGCCTGCGTCTCGAGCTGTTTACAGCAAAATATCACTCGGCTGTTTTCGTCGAGGTCGCATTTTAGAAGTAATTAAATAAACATATCTCTTCATTCAGTGAATGAACATGCGTTATTTGCAGTGTAAGTGAAATGTCTAAGAAATCAAGATTCCCTATTGCATTACGTAGCATTCAAGTCTACCTTCAAGGTCAATTTATCAATGGTTAATGACTTCTTTTCTCTCCAAATATGATTAATTACAATTGGTTACAAATAATTCATTGATCATATATCGAAACACATCAACGACTGCAAACGAGTGTAAAAATTGGTATTTACATTTTCGCTGAGTTCGCATGTAGTTCAGAACAATAAAAAAGGGGAAAATTCATTTAAAAGCTAAAATCCGTTGCTTGTGGCGCCTTGTCTGCCTTGATTTAAGGCACTCTTGTAATATGAGACGGGAGACTGTGTTGCCTGTTTGTGTGGAAGGTTATCTGATAGATGCGATACATCTGGTGTGTTGCCCATTTCTCTGTCATAGTGGTATAGCTTGGAGAACTTGTCCCTGCCATCGTTCATCTGAAATTTAGTGTTGGCCACCATAGGCTGGAGGCCCTTGGATGTAATCCGCTGCGTCTTCACGTAGGGCTTTACCAGCAGTCGATCGCGATAGTCGTATTCCCGAACGTCCGGTATCAACAGCACACCAGCAATAATGACCAAGGCCAAGGCTAGAACGACCAGGCCCATTGACCAATTGGGATAATGCCAGGCCGGGAGACTGGTGACCCATACCACGATTCCTGTCACTGAAAACGCCGCTGGAATAAGAAAGCATGATTCATTATAGAGTTTAATTGCTACTTCAACCATCTTCAAACGATATAGTCCCCTTGTACAAAGGTCAAATATAACTGGTACCATTTATGCACAATTAGTAAATATTTATCTGTACATAACGACCATCTGTTCACATAGACCATATGGGACAGAACTCGCGGCGGTAAAGCTCTCGCTTTGCATATCGGTGCAAGAATATAGTCACTCAGCGATTTTCTCAGGGTTTTCATGCTTCCTTCACCTCTGGCTACATCAAGCTAGCATCTGAACCGTTGAGAACGTTGCATAAGTTGTTAGACATTGATTGATTGCATTCTGTTTTGCAATGATATAGTTGAGGGTGGGGAAAAAGCCCCTCCCCTCAATTATCCAAAAGGAGCATGGATAATATAATGGCTACCTTACTCTATACCTCTTTGGTCCCAAGGTTGACTCAAGATACCATCATGTGCAGAAACTAAATGTAGCTGTGTTATATGTTACTGTCTTACCAAAATTGTTCTTAACCTCACTAAACGGCTTAAGGCACATACAAGAATGAAAGAGATCAAATTAAATACAGTATCGTCTGGATTATTGCTTGGCTAAATCGTCCAAGGCCTGAAAAGCCTCCCAAGTTGGTTGATCTGCAGTGAGGGATCGTAGCCAGTTATCGTCCCTTTAAACCAATAGGTGGCAATATGGAAAAAAGCGGTCCAAGATTATTTCCAGTATATATTTCCGGCTTAACAAACAAACAATAAAAAGATAGCATCTTCATCTTGCTTTACAAAATTTCTCAGTCGGATGGATTATGGACGTTATTGTCGGCGCGAGAGGATTTTAAAAAAGACGAGGAGCCACGTTATCTGGGCGAATATACGAGTTAATCGATAGATAAGTAAAATATTGTCAAAATCGGTAATATTTGTAGTCACAAATGGAAAATCACATTTTCTCATCTCTGCACACAAATAAAATACTTATTTTCACACAATTAATTCTGTAATTCTTTTTGAATTATTTTTCAACATTTTCATATCCTTAAAATTGTATAAATCATGGACGATTCAACCATTTATTCTGAATAATTCTTTAGATAGTTACTTGATGGGTTAGTTTAGTAAAAATTTTCGACTTCCTTAGAAACGATTTTAGCTGTTTAGTTTGGAAATATACAAGATTATTGTTGAATATTTTTTTTACGTTAAACATAGATTTGATATATTATTAAGGTGGTATCATATCTGCATTATATGCAACTGTAAATGCTCTTTTTCTTGTCAGATTGGATGTCTACGACAGTACGTTTTTCAAAAGATATCCTAGGCCAGTATTTTTTTAAGTCATATAAGTGAAAAAATTATTTGCTATGTTACTGCTACTCACCTCCAGAAAATAATATTTGGTTAAAAGGTCCAGAATATTATTATCTTTATTATGACGACTATGATTCTTTTTAAATTGGGTTTAATTTGATATTAAGCCATAGACTGATGAGAGAGAGAGAGAGAGAGAGAGAGAGAGAGAGAGAGGATGTACTGGTGTGTGTGTGTCTGTGTGTGTGTGTGTGTGTGTGTGTAGTATGAGAATATGGGGTTTCTAGCGTAAGCCTTAGAATTGCCCAATAAAGCTTAAAATCAGCAAAAAAATATATCTTAAAAAATCCCGAAGATGCATACAAAAATAAAAAGAAATATAGAACATTCAAATCACCATAAAACCAACACGCGATATTACAAAAAAATGAAAAGTGTCGTGAAATGAAATGAAGGACTAAAAAAGTAAACAGAATTAATATTAATTAACTCGTTTGAGAAACTTTAAAACTTCATATCCACAGATGGGCGGGTCAGATAACTTCTGAGTCGGATGAATCTCATAATGAACATCTCGAGAAACATAATTCATAAATTCAACAGGCGGCGGTAGCGCATATGAATCAAAATATGTAACTTTATTAGGTGTTATTTTATAAGCAATCCAATGTGTACCAGGTCCAAGCTTATCGTCAAGATTTATAATTCCAGTTTCGTATTTATTTGGTGAATCAGGCAGGCCGTCGCGCATGAAAACACCTCTGAAATGTTTTATTTTATTTTTATTGACAAGACGAATGAGATCGAAATTTGTTAAAGCCTTAAATACGGCTCGAGCTTGTAACCTCTTCCTTTTTTTAAACCGCGGCCAGAAATCTTATCGATAACTGTCGCGCCTAACGAACCTAAAATAGGGCCGAGAACTGGCGCGAGCATGCCGAGAAGTGGAAGAAACCCGCCATTCTTCAATGATTTCTTAACATTAGCCGCGTCACAATAACTATCGAACGCAACGAGCGACAATAAATTATATTTACCCGCCTTTCCAATAAATTTATTTTATTTTTTCCCACAATTCCTAAACTTATTGTTGATCCCGCCCACGACAAACAATAATTATCGAATGCAATAAACTTTCCTTGACTAGTACGTCAGCGTAAATTTATTTTTATTTTCCCACCACAAAAAAATAAATAATTTCCAATAAATTTTATTTTTCACCACCACAAAATTTCCAATAATTCATTGAACTACATTGAATTAACAAGCACGACAAATAGTTATTCTTATTTACATTGAATTAACAAGCACGACAAATAGTTATTCTTATTTACATTGAATTAACAAAAAAAAAACAATAGTTATTCGCATTGAATTGACAAGCACGACAAATAGTTATTCTTGTTCGCATTGAATTGACAAGCAATAAACTTTCCTTAGACTAGTACGTCAGCGTAAATTTATTTTTATTTTCCCACCACAAAAAAATAAATAATTTCCAATAAATTTTATTTTTCACCACCACAAAATTTCCAATAATTCATTGAACTACATTGAATTAACAAGCACGACAAATAGTTATTCTTATTTGCATTGAATTGACAAGCACGACAAATAGTTATTCTTATTCGCATTGAATTGACAAGCAATAAACTTTCCTTAGACTAGTACGTCAGCGTAAATTTATTTAATTTTTCACCACCACAAAAAAATAAATAATTTCCAATAAATTTTATTTTATTTTTCCTCACAATTCCTAAACTTATTGTTGATCCTGCCCACGATAAATAGTGATTATTATTCTTATTCGCATTGAATTAACAAACACGATAAATAGTGATTATTATTTGCATTGAATTGACAAAAAAAAACAATAAATAGTGATTATTATTCTTATTTGCATTGAATTGACAAACACGACAAATAATGATTATTATTTGCATTGAATTGAATTAACAAACACGACAAATAATAATCATTATTCGCATGGAATTGACAAACACGACAAATAGTGATTATTATTTGCATTGAATTGACAAGCATAAAAAACAATAAATAGTGATTATTATTCTTATTTGTATTGAATTGACAAACACGACAAATAGTGATTATTATTTGCATTGAATTAACAAACACGACAAATAGTGATTATTATTTGCATTGAATTAACAAACACGACAAATAATGATTATTATTTGCATTGAATTGACAAAAAAAACAATGATTATTATTTGCATTGAATTGACAAAAAAAACAATGATTATTATTTGCATTGAATTGACAAAAAAAAAACAATGATTATTATTTGCATTGAATTGACAAACACGACAAATAATGATTATTATTTGCATTGAATTGACAAAAAAAACCAATGATTATTATTCTTATTTGCATTGAATTGACAAACACGACAAACAATGATTATTATTTGCATTGAATTGACAAACACGACAAATAGTGATTATTATTTGCATTGAATTGACAAAAAAACCAATGATTATTATTCTTATTTGCATTGAATTGACAAACACGACAAACAATGATTATTATTTGCATTGAATTGACAAACACGACAAATAGTGATTATTATTTGCATTGAATTAACAAACACGACAAATAGTGATTATTATTTGCATTGAATTGACAAAAAACAATGATTATTATTTGCATTGAATTAACAAACACGACAAATAGTGATTATTATTTGCATTGAATTGACAAGCACAATAAATAATAATCATTATTCGCATTGAATTGACAAGCATAAAAAACAATAGTTATTCTTATTCGCATTGAATTGACAAGCACAATAAATAGTGATTATTATTCTTATTTACATTGAATTGACAAGCATAAAAAACAATAGTTATTCTTATTCGCATTGAATTGACAAGCATAAAAAACAATGATTATTATTTGCATTGAATTGACAAGCATAAAAAACAATGATTATTATTTGCATTGAATTGACAAGCATAAAAAACAATGATTATTATTTGCATTGAATTGACAAGCATAAAAAACAATGATTATTATTTGCATTGAATTGACAAACATAAAAAACAATGATTATTATTTGCATTGAATTGACAAACATAAAAAAAATAATAAATAGTGATTATTATTTGCATTGAATTGACAAACATAAAAAAATAATAAATAGTGATTATTATTTGCATTGAATTGACAAACATAAAAAAACAAAAATAGTGATTATTATTTGCATTGAATTGACAAACACAATAAACAATGATCATTATTCTTATTTGCATTGAATTAACAAGCATAAAAAACAATAAATAGTGATTATTATTTGCATTTAATTAACAAGCATAAAAAAACAATAAATAGTGATTATCATTCTTACTTGCATTGAATTGACAAACACAATAAACAATGATCATTATTCTTATTCGCATTGAATTGACAAACACAATAAACAATGATCATTATTCTTATTTGCATTGAATTGACAAGCATAAAAAACAATAAATAGTGATTATTATTCTTATTTGCATTGAATTGACAAGCATAAAAAAACAATAAATAGTGATTATTATTCTTATTTGCATTGAATTGACAAGCACAATAAATAGTGATTATCATTCTTATTTGCATTGAATTGACAAGCACAATAAATAGTGATCATTATTCTTATTTGCATTGAATTGACAAGCATAAAAAAACAATAAATAGTGATTATCATTCTTATTTGCATTGAATTGACAAGGACAATAAATAGTGATCATTATTCTTATTTGCATTGAATTGACAAGCACAATAAATAGTGATTATTATTCTTATTTGCATTGAATTAACAAGCACAATAAATAATGATCATTATTCTTATTTGCATTGAATTGACAAGTATAAAAAAACAATAAATAATAATCATTATTCTTATTTGCATTGAATTAACAAACACAATAAATAATATCATTATTCTTATTTGCATTGAATTAACAAACACAATAAATAATGATCATTATTCTTATTTGCATTGAATTAACAAACACAATAAATAATGATCATTATTCTTATTTGCATTGAATAACAAACACAATAAATAATGATCATTATTCTTATTTGCATTGAATTAACAAACACAATAAATAATGATCATTATTCTTATTTGCATTGAATTAACAAACACAATAAATAATGATCATTATTCTTATTTGCATTGAATTAACAAACACAATAAATAATGATCATTATTCTTATTTGCATTGAATTGACAAGCACAATAAATAATGATTATTATTCTTATTCGCATTGAATTGACAAACACAATAAATAATGATTATCATTCTTATTTGCATTGAATTGACAAACACAATAAATAATGATTATCATTCTTATTCGCATTGAATTGACAAACACAATAAATAATGATTATCATTCTTATTCGCATTGAATTGACAAGCATAAAAAACAATAAATAGTGATTGTCATTCTTATTTGCATTGAATTGACAAGCACAAAAAAACAATAAATAGTGATTATCATTCTTATTTGCATTGAATTGACAAGCACAAAAAAAACAATAAATAGTGATTATCATTCTTATTTGCATTGAATTGACAAGCACAATAAATAATAATCATTATTCTTATTTGCATTGAATTGACAAACACAATAAATAATGATTATTATTCTTATTCGCATTGAATTGACAAACACAATAAATAATGATTATTATTCTTATTCGCATTGCATTGACAAGCACAATAAATAATAATCATTATTCTTATTTGCATTGAATTGACAAGCACAATAAATAGTGATTATCATTCTTATTTGCATTGAATTGACAAAAAAAACAATAGTTATTCTTATTTGCATTGAATTAACAAAAAAACCAATGGTTATTCTTATTTGCATTGAATTGATAAAAAAAAACAATAGTTATTCTTATTTGCATTGAATTAACAAAAAAAACAATAGTTATTCTTATTCGCATTGAATTGACAAGCACAATAAATTATGATTATTATTCTTATTTGCATTGAATTGACAAAAAAAAACAATAGTTATTCTTATTTGCATTGAATTGACAAGCACGACAAATAGTTATTCTTATCTGCATTGAATTGGCAAACACAATAAATAATGATTATTATTCTTATTCGCATTGAATTGACAAGCATAAAAAAACAAGAAATTATGATTATTATTCTTATTTGCATTGAATTGACAAGCATAAAAAACAATAAATTATGATTATTATTCTTATTTGCATTGAATTGACAAACACAATAAATAGTGATCATTATTCTTATTTGCATTGAATTGACAAACACAATAAACAATGATCATTATTCTTATTTGCATTAAATTAACAAAAAAAACAATAGTTATTCTTATTTGCATTGAATTAACAAAAAAAACAATAGTTATTCTTATTTGCATTGAATTGACAAGCACGACAAATAGTTATTCTTATTTGCATTGAATTGAGAAGCACAATAAATAGTGATTATCATTCTTATTTGCATTGAATTGACAAGTACAATAAATTGTGATTATCATTCTTATTTGCATTGAATTGACAAGTACAATAAATAGTGATTATCATCCTTATTTGCATTGAATTGACAATCACAATAAATAGTGATTATCATTCGTATTTGCATTGAATTGACAAGCATAAAAAAACAATAAATTATGATTTCTCTGTCAATAAAAAATAAATTATTTATTGTTTTTTTTGTTAATTATTTTCTGCAGGATAATAATATCACCGAACTTTTTCAAGCCCGGATTGCATAAGCAATTACATGAGAAATCTCTCAAGTACTAAGGCCGGGCTTGAAAAAGTTCGGTGATATTATTATCCTGCAGAAAATAATTAACAAAAAAAACAATAAATAATTTATTTTTTATTGACAGATAAATCATAATTTATTGTTTTTTAATGCTTGTCAATTCAATGCAAATAAGGATGATAATCACTATTTATTGTACTTGTCAATTCAATGCAAATAAGAATGATAATCACTATTTCTTGTACTTGTCAATTCAATGCAAATAAGAATGATAATCACTATTTATTGTGCTTGTCAATTCAATGCAAATAAGAATAACTATTGTTTTTTTTTGTTAATTCAATGCAAATAAGAATAACTATTTGTCGTGCTTGTCAATTCAATGCAAATAAGAATAACTATTGTTTTTTTTTGTTAATTCAATGCAAATAAGAATAACTATTGCTTTTTTTTGTTAATTCAATGCAAATAAGAATAATGATCATTGTTTATTGTGTTTGTCAATTCAATGCAAATAAGAATAATGATCATTGTTTATTGTGTTTGTCAATTCAATGCAAATAAGAATAATAATAATAATTTATTGTTTTTTTATGCTTGTCAATTCAATGCAAATAAGAATAATAATAATAATTTCTTGTTTTTTTATGCTTGTCAATTCAATGCGAATAAGAATAATGATCACTATTTATTGTGTTTGTCAATTCAATGCAAATAAGAATAATAATCATAATTTATTGTTTTTTATGCTTGTCAATTCAATGCAAATAAGAATAATAATCATAATTTCTTGTTTTTTTATGCTTGTCAATTCAATGCGAATAAGAATAATAATCATTATTTATTGTGTTTGCCAATTCAATGCAGATAAGAATAACTATTTGTCGTGCTTGTCAATTCAATGCAAATAAGAATAACTATTGTTTTTTTTTGTCAATTCAATGCAAATAAGAATAATAATCATAATTTATTGTGCTTGTCAATTCAATGCGAATAAGAATAACTATTGTTT
>JAECUM010018138.1:0-31305 GCA_016617855.1 Megalonaias nervosa
TATATATATATATATATATATATATATATATATATGAACGAAAATGTACTCGGGTTCGTTGCCGCGTACTGCGTTTCCTGAGTGTGGTTTATTTGTAGCGTTAGTTGTTTGAAAACAATCACTTCGGTTTACCGATTGATGTACACGCAAAGTGCCTTCAGTGAGAAACCCGACTACTTCGAATTCTCTGGCTGTGGATTTTTCCTACAACCAGGGTACTTATAGTGTAAATTCTCGCTGTCTTATCACAATGCCACAAATTTTGTCAGGAATCTATCAACTTTACAGAAGCTATCTTAACCCGTAGAGGTATGTGAAATATCAAATCATTCTTTCTCGCTATCCGTTTGAGGTGATAGAATTGATTTATATATATATATATAAATGTTTCAAAAATTATTCTAAATTGTAGAGGGTCAGACCTATGTCATAAAATGCCATGCTTTCAGAAGGACTATAGTCTGTTTTAAGCAAGCTATTTTTATAACTAAACAGACAAAATGAATTCAATGATACGTTGCATACATTACATGATGAGTAATGTTCGAGTTCTTATAATCTAGTGTGATTATTTTTAACGCACAGAGATTCGTGTACATATTGGTTATTTTAGTAATCTCGTACAGTAGTTCTGAAGGATTGATTTAATGCGTAAGGAGTCAATTAATGTACGTACATGTGTAATATATATTATTGTATGCGTACTTAATAATAATAATAATAATAATAATAATAATAATAATAATAATAATAATAACAATAATGAGGACTTTGTATAGCGCCTAATCTTTAGAAGCTCTAAGCGCTTTACAACATTTGACAACACTTAAAAACATATATAATGATATGATTACAAAAATAAAAACAAACACCACGAAATTAGAAAACAGAAAATATGATGTAAATATTTAAGGTAAGGAAACATTATTAGGTCCTTAAGTCTGTTCTTGCAGTTGAAATAGGTGAGTTTTAAGAGCGCTCTTGAATGAGATCACTGTGTCTTTGTGTCTAAGTTCAGTGGACAATTCGTTCCAAGTTGCTGGGCCCTGGTATGCAAAAGAACGTTGTCCATATGATTTCATTTTCATAGTGGGTATTATGAGAATACGAGTGTCAGAAGAGGAGCGTAAGTATCTTGCTGGTGTGTACACATGGGTGAGGTCAGATAGGTATGTTGGATTGGAGCCCGTCATTGAAACGTAGCACAGAGAACAAATTTTTGTGTTTAATTCTGGATCGAATAGATAGCCAGTGTAGGGTACAGAGCAGGGGGAGGCGTGCTCTGATCGTGGTACTCTAAGGATGATCCGAGAAGCTGTGTTTTGAACTTTTTGAAGTTTGTGGAGTAGATATTGAGACGAACCAGACAGAATTGAGTTATAATAGTCCAGTCTTCAAAGTAATAAGGAACACACAAGTGTTTTAGTGGCATCAGCTGAAAGATACTTGCGAATGGAGCTGATGCGTCTCAGCTTAAGATATGCAGCCTTGCATATGTTCATGACATGTTGGTGCAATGAGAGAGTACTGTCAAGAGTAACACCTAGGTTTCGTATTGACTGTGTGAATTTAAAGTTGGTGTTGCTGATATTTATTGTCTGAGGTAAAGGATGTGAATGAGAAAGTCTTTGTGTTGTAATCTGAATGGCTTAAGTTTTATCATCATTCATCTGCAGCTAGTTACATGTCATCCATGATTTCACATCGGAAATGCACCTCTCTACACCTTGGATGGTAGCTTCAACTTCAGCTGGATGGTTAGATTTGTATATTTGGGTGTCATCAGCATACAATTGGTGAGACACTGGATGATGATCTATGACATTTGAGAGTGGCTGAGTGTATAGAATGAAGAGAACACCTCCAAGAACAGACCCCTGTGGAACACCACAACATAGATCAACTGGGCTGGAGTGTTTTCCATTTGCGGACACAATTTGTGTCCTGTTGACCAAGTAGGACTTGAACCATAGTAAGGCTGTATCGTGAATGCCAAATACATGCTGGAGACGGTGAAGTAATATATCATGGTCTATTGTGTCAAATGCTGCAGACAAGTCAAGGAGAGTGAGGACTGTAATCTTTCCGCTATCCAAAGCAGAGAGAAGGTCATTAACTACTTTCAGAAGAGGGGTTTCAGTACTGTGGCAAGGGAGATATGCAGACTGTGCATTGCTAAAAAGACTGTTTGAATTTAGATGAGATACAAGTTGGAATAGAACAACTTTTTCTAAGATTTTTGACATGAATGGGAGATTAGAAACTGGGCGGTAGTTCTTTAAATCGTTATGGTCGAGTGTTGGTTTCTTCAGCAGAGGCTACAATGGCAGTTTTGAAAAATGATGGGAATTCCCCGGATGAGAGAGAGGTATTAATGACATCAGTTAGTGAATGCAATATTGGATCTAAGTACTCAAGCAGCAGTGATGTTGGAATCGGATCAAGTTCACATGACTTTGGTGCACTCTACATCACGATTGTACGTACCAAATCCATAGAGACAGGTTCAAATGCTGCTAACGGTTGCCGCTGAAATTCTGTATCGCAACTGTATGGTGACGACGAGTCAATTGAAGTTGTGTTGTCAAGCTTATCTCTGATGGTTTGTACTTTGTCAAGGAAGAAATCTGCAAACAGGTCTGGAAGGTCGACTAGAGAGAAGGTAGTTGGAAGTGGTGTACATTTGTTCCTTGATATTAGCTTGTTAGTAATCTCGAATACCTCTTTGCAGCTGGAACTTTCCGTGATCTTAGTACTATAGTGGGCTGATTTCGCTGCATGGACTATCTTTGTGACATTCTTCTTAGCGGCTTCATAGATTTGCTTATGAATAGTGAGTCTGGTGGAAAGCCAAAGCCTCTCAGCTTTACGGCGGTCTCATTTATCAGTGCGAAGCTGGTCCCTAACACTGCTATACCACGGAGAACACTTTTGAATTGATACTCTGCACTTGGTTGCTGGGGCATGTTTGTCAAGCAATGAACGCAGGCAGTTATCGAGTTGTTCTGCTGTAGGAGGTAAGCTAGTTGTTAGGTTTGCTTGGATGTCATGCATTAGTTGGGTTCTGTTTATCATACGGATGTTTCTCTTAGTAGCAAATAAATGTGGAGGGTTAGGGACTGATACGTCAAAATGGCATATAGTGCAGAGATGATCTGATGCAAGTTCGTGGGACACCAGGGAGGACTGTAAAATATTATCATCAGGTCTATAAAGAATCCAGTCTAAAATGTGACCATGTTTATGGGTGGGTTGGCTAACTGACTGTTTGAGGTTGAAAACGTAAATGGAATCTAGAAGTTTTGATGTGTATGGGTTTCCAGGACAGTCAAAGTGAAAGTTGAAATCTCCAAGAATAATCAGGTTGCCACCTTTCGAATTTCCATACTCCAGGAGATTCGGAAACTGCTCCAAAAAGAGAGATTCTGTCAGCTTGTTTTTTCTACTAGAAGGAGGGCGGTAGAGGCAGAAAAAATGGCTTGACCTTTGTTCCAGTGTGAGTGTAGTTTGGACTAGTTCAAAGGATGTGTGGTAGAAATTGAAGGTTGTAGTGTGGTTAAGACGGTTGATCATGGCGTTCTTTCCGATGACAGCAATTTCACCTCCGCGAGAGTGGCGGAGGAACGACTTGATGAAGTAACCGGTGGGTGTTAGATCCGCGCACTTGGGTTCATCGTCTGATGCTTTTAGCCATGTTTCTGTCAGGAAAAAGACGTCGATATTCTGATCGTTGATAAAATTAACTATTTCTGTGCGCTTTTCCGGTGGTCCTTCTGATTGGGCATTGAATAATTTAATAGGGTTTTGAATTAGGTTATCTAAATTAACGACCAAATTTTTAAATTTCTGTGCCGGAAAGAGCAAAAGGGAGATAACTGGAATTCTTCTTCCTCTTCTACCCCGGCCAGCTTTGAAACAACGCTTCTTTTTTCGCTTCCGTTTACATTTAAGGGATGATGAATGTAGTCCCAGGTCGTTTAGTCTAGTGCACAATGTAGTGTGGAGAGCCAAGGAGTGGTCATTTTGAAAGCAATTAATGAGGGTCCATCATAGCATAAACGGGTGGACTGGCGAGTATCACGTGATGGCGGTTTGTTCAACAACAAAGAAAGTTGTAGCAGTGGAGCAAGACAGCTGAGAAGAAGTTTAATTTTTCTCGTTTCCAAAACAAGAAGATGAAGAAACACATTCGAATAGAACAGCCAATGCATGATGAACACAATAACGCAGACGAAGACAGACAACAAACACATATATCATGTAAAATGGCACAAAAATCCGGGACAGCTGCTTCAAGCCAGTTAAGCGATAGCGACCATCTTGAAAACAAGCTGTTTTAAGCGTTTCTCGTATACTAAATAGCTGCTATTATATATATATATATATATATATATATATATATATATATATATATATATATATATATATATATATATATATATATATATATATATTTGTTGATGGGGAGTCGTAGAACCCTTTGAGTTTCGTGTAACTCGGATGCGGGGTTGATAGTGACGTTGGCTTGGAGGATGGTATCGGTTTACTCGCAGTGAGGAACAACTGGTCTATAGGAAATAACGAGGCGCTTAGGCAGACTGAGAGGAGTCGTCATTGGTGGAAGTTCCTTGACCATTCGACTAGAGATATGGAACCGGAAATATATCGTTAGCAACAACTGACCGCCGCGAGATACAGAAGTTCCATTTTTGAATCAACATTATTCAGCATCAATATACGAATGAAATCAATTAATTCAATATTGCAATGCAAGTAAACAAAAATAATACATATATTTTACTTGTGGATGAAACACACATTTTACATTTTTGTAAATTTGTATACATTGATCAGCCTTGCTAATAGAATCACATATTGTTCATATTTGTGTATAAATCCTATACTGTGATCACACAAGGTGATACAATCATATATTGTTCATATTCATGTATAAACTCCTTACATAGGTCATTTATGGCGATAGATCCATATAACACTTGCATTTGTTTACAACTTCCATACGTTAATTCTGGCTTGATTAGTTGCATGTTCTAATAGTTCCCTTTAGGAACGGTATCAGTTCCTTACCAGCTGTTGAACTCGACGTGCATCATTCTGTTAAAATCCATTGTTTAACATTACGCGCACCAGTATGGTGTTGGATTCATTCAGTGTTCTAAATAAACATCTCATTCACAAAATTGCTTCAGTGTCTTCGCTGAATCCAATCACAACCCGGCTTCATCATGTTACAGTATTATATAATTGCCCTAAAACTACTGGTCTGGGTCACAGGTGTAGATGATCAATTTGATCCCGATACATTTTCATACTCGATAGCCTATTTTACCTAACAATCAAGATGGGAGTCACTTTAGTATACAATTAAAATAATTGTATCGACTCAGTATACGAACAACAAAGATAATCGTATATTTACTGGGTTTTTTTAATAGTTGCAGTTGGTTATATTTTTGCCAATTTTCAATAACATATGTACTTCCATAACATATAATTAATAGCAGTGTATTGTGCCTGCTGAGCTCATTTGAAATTATGTGACCAAACTATATGACCAACACATCAGAGACAGAGCTCTCATGTCCTCGACATGATACAGCCAATAGTGTGTTAAAATTGCCATTAAAACCAACCAACCAACGATTAACCTGAAGACTGTAAACAAATATATCATATTTGTTTTCTGCAAGTCTACTATAAACTGAGTCAATTTTTATTCTGGGCATTCTTTTGCAAACACCATTACCTTCTCAACTGAAACAGTGTAAAACCATTTCCAATCCAATTACTAAAAGTGCCAAGTTCGGTCTCCCACCTTGTTATGGAGAAGGGTTTCATGTCAAACAACAAGAATGTAAATTTTATATATATATATATATATATATATATATATATATATATATATATATATATATATATATATATATATATATATCAGACAGAACAGAAAGTGCTATCCCTGGAGTCTATAGAAGAATGCTTGATAATAGTAGGCAGAATTAATATTTTAGTACAAATAATACTATCATACAAGTTATAGAATTTTTAATTCGTACTCTACTGATATTCGAACCCAGATCCGCGGGCCTGGGTTCGAATCTCCGTAGAGTACGAATTAAAAATTCTCTAACCTGAATGATAGTATTATTTGTATTAAATATTAATTCTACCTACTATTATCAAGCATTCTTCTACAGAATCCAGGGATAGCACTTTCCGTTCTGTCTGGTGTATATTTATAATTCTATATAATTAATCCTATATACCTTGATTTCTTTCATAGGAATCCGGAATGACTGTGTAGATAGATGAGAATTAGTTATCAGGTCGTCATGCGAGTGTGTCTGCTACGCACGAGTGCATATAACACCGATTCAGCGCCATCATTTTTTGGTGATGCGTGCTTAGTCGTGAAGGAATATGGGCTGGTGCGTGCAGGCAAGGCGATGGGTGCCGTTTACCCGCGGACCTGGGTTCGAATCTCCGTAGAGTACGAATTAAAAATTCTCTAACCTGTATGATAGTATTATATATATATATATATATATATATATATATATATATATATATATATATATATATATATATATATATATATATATAACAGTCTTGTTGTAACTTGGACTGAATTCTAATGCTCATTTTCATAGTGCAGTACTTAATAAAATTCATATTGTTTTATTGTTTAGCCTTAAAAAGCATCTGCAAAGAAAATTTATTTGCAAAATTATCCAAACTCCAACTATGCCCCTCTTTTCAAATGGCTCTTTGAGGTAAGTCATGGGATTCATTTTGTTTTTCTGCAAGAGGGCTTCGATGTGATTTGTTTGTGTCTTTGTCTAGAATGATAAAAAATTTCGCTTTACCATTCATTCATTATATTCATTTCTTGGAGGGGAGTCCATGGTACTTACCAATATTCTTAAAACCTTTCTTCGTGAATAAACGTCAAACAGTTGTCGTGTTTTACTTGACTGTGGTGATCGACCAGACATTTGTGACTATCTTTGCGGTCAAATTACACTGGTCTATAATTTTGCAGAAGTCGTCTGCTTCAGAGACAAAATGTGCTATTTCCTATCGATTTTGATGTGCTGAATTCAAATATGACAAGTAAAACAACTGACTGGCTACTGTTTCCAAGATATTTAAGTTTTTACGTTGTACGTCTATCTATATTGTGTAGATAGTCGAGTTTTAATCATAAATTGCAAACCTAGGTCTTTTCATGTGTTTATGGTCGTTTTACATGATAATATTTCACTTGTCCTGTTTATGTAACACTTTAAAAAAACAGCAAAAGGGTTATATAAATAAAATTTATTATGAAACAAAAGGCAAAAAACTTTTATGTATATATAAGTACATAATTTAGTCCTAATTCAGTGGCTATGTTCCTGGCTTGTCTCTTGTATTCGTTAAATGGAGCATCTCTTGTCACTGTCCAGCAATAGTCTGCAAGCATTGATGGGCTCCATTTGTCCTAACAGCGTTTCTCCATGGTTACAATGTCCTAGTGAAATAGTTTGCCGTGCTCGTCGCTCACTGCTCCGCAGTTCGTTGGAAAACAATCTAGATGGGAATGCAACAAAATAAAAAATTCATCTTTAGTGACATGTTGCAACCAAGGCTTTTGTATGCCTTGAGAAGGTTTCCACCAACTCCCTGTAGTTGTCTGCCTTGTTGTTTCCGAGAAAATATGTTGCCACTGACTGGAAGGCTTTCCATGCCGTCTTTTCCTTGCCACGCAGTGCACGGTCAAATGCATCATCTCGAAGCAGTTCACGAATCTGAGGACCAACAAAGACACCTTCCATTATCTTAACTTCACTTAACCTTGGAAATTTTCCACGGAGGTACTTGAAAGGTGCTTGTGTTTTGTCCATGGCCTTGACAGAGTTCTTCATCAGACCCAGCCTGATGTGCAAGGGTGGTAAAAAAGTCTTCCTTGATTCAACAAGTGGTGGATGCTGAACACTTTTCCTCCTAGGCTTCAATGCCTGTCGTGGCCAATCTCTCTTGATGAAGTGGGAATCTCTCGCACGACTATCCCATTCGCAGAGAAAACAGCAGTACTTTGTGTATCCAGTGTGCAGACCAAGCAAGAGAGCAATAACCTTCAAATCGCCACAAAGCTACCGCTGAGTTTATGCACCTAAAAGTTGTTTCATGTTTTCATAGGTTTCCTTCATATGGACAGCATGGCCAACTGGAATTGATGGCAAAACATTGCCGTTATGCAGCAAAACAGGTTTAAGACTCGTCTTCGATGAATCAATGAACAGTCTACACTCATCTGGATCATGAACGATCTTGAGGGCTGCCATCACACCATCGATGTTGTTGTAGGCTACAAGATCACCTTCCATGAAGAAGAATGGGACAAGATCCCTTTGACGGTCACGGAACATGCAAACCCTAAAACCACCTGTCAGGAGATTCCACTGCTTTCATATGGAGCCTAACAGCCCTGTCTTACTCTTGGATAGTTCCAAATCCCTGGCAAGGTCATTCATTTCACCTTGTGTAATGAGGTGTGGTTCAGAGGAGGAGGATGGGAGAAAATATGGGTCATGCGACGTTGATGGTTCAGGACTAGAAGTTTCATCCTCTTCCTTTTCCTCGTCTGACTCATGTGAGAATGATTCTGGTGCATCAGGAACCGGCAGTCCTTCTCCGTGGGGTATTGGGCGTAAAGCTAATGGAATGTTTGGATAATGCACAGTCCACGTTTTCTTCTATGACACACCTTTCCTAACTGGAGGCACCATGCAGAAGTAACAATTGTTGATATCATCTGTTGGCTCTCTCCAAATGATTGGCGCTGCAAAAGACATAGATTTCTTGTTTCTCTTCAATCACTGGCGAAGATTTGTTGCAAACGCGTTGTAACATATGTGTGGGGCCCACCTCTTGTCCTGATCTCCAGTTTTGCAGCCAAAATAAAGGTGATAGACTTTCTTAACCATAGTGGTTATACTGCGCTTTTGTGATGCAAAAGTCGCTTCACCACAAACACAGCAGAAGTTATCTGCATTGTTCACACAAGTACGAGGCATCTCTGCTCACTTTGGCTATACAGAAATGTGTCCCTTTGCAAAATCAAACACTGACAAATAAAAGAGCACGACACTATGATTTCTAGAGCTGATATAGGGCAATTTGTTCAGCAGAGTGATGTAGTTATGATTGCATCATCCATGACTTCTAGGAATAACATAACGCAATTAATATCATGTCTGACGCAATACCAGCTTCAGATTGTATCATTCATTGTTTTGCCTAGAAAGCAAGTACTGTCCAAACCCAGTCATAGATTTATTCATAGATCCAGTCAAAGATGTATTTTAGTCATTTCTGGTTTACATTGAGATCCCTTCCCTTTATAACTCACTTATCCTCCGCCATTCCCAAGTCAAGGGTCGTATATACTGACCCAGTATTATATCTTTAAAACTAGAGCCAATCAACAATTTTAAGCATCCTTTTCGTTCTCAGTGACCCGGAATTAGTAAAGTTTGACTACATTTATTTCGGAAGCATTTTGGCCTTAGACCAGTGTTAGTGATTCATTTGATTACACGCTGAGCAAAAGATTTTACTAAGGCTATCTCATGCTCATATTAGCGTGCCAATACTATTTCTACGCCTACCTTTCTTCCTTCTTTCAACTTTTCAGTTCAAACTCTATGTGAACGGTTGTCATAATGGACGACAAAGGATGGAATTCTATCCACTGGGAATATTGCATCGCCATCATTGTGCATGGTATGACAGTCAGATCGAGTTCCGTTGTGGAACATTAACATAATTCACTGTATCATCATCTTTGCTCGTGAATAAATTTCAGTAATAAAAAAAATTTAAAGCCTGTTTTTATTCAGGTTGTATTGTCATCGCGTTCTCTTCGTCTTTTTATGCCTCCTCCTTGCTGCTAAGTAGCTGATGATATAACTGCTTTGACGATTGTGTTACGAAATTTATAGGTATGTCTCGGGATCCAAAGCGTTTTTTTTTTTTCTTTGTTTGTGAATCAATACATTTTCATTGCACATTTTCTCGATCAACTAATACGATGTGGATCTGTTGTCTACCGTGCGATAGAAAATGACCTTACAAAACATGCAGTTGTTGGTACTGGCACAACAGTACAAAAGAATAGATTTTAGCATTTTCCGCAAAATTGTTGTTCCATTGTGGCTTTTTCATTGGAAAATACAAAATCCTTTCCCAAATCTCCTTTTTTACTAATATTTTAATCCTAACTTTGACAATAGTTAACCGGATACGGCATTATATGATGGCCCCTCTCCCTCTCGAAACCAAACATGCTTTTCCTGGCATTATTTTTCTTTCCATCATCTTGGCATGGCTAGAAGAAGGCCGATACAAGCATAGCATTATCGCCAGTGAGCAAAGTAATTCAGATTATGTTTTGTCAATAAATTTACGTCTAATAAATGTTCGTTCTTGAAACTTTCCAAGGTTGAATTGAAGCATGACAATCTCAACATCGTGTAGAGCAATCACCGTGAGTGATGCCTGTGCAAATATGGCTTAGCACAAATATTAGTGTACATAATCCATCGAAAGCTGTTATTTCTTCAATATTCAACAGAAGAGATTACTTTAGTGTTATCTGGTGTGCCTGTCCTCTGTCCTCTCTCTCTGTATCTATGTAACTATATAGAGAGACATACACATATGTGGGTTATTGTTTGACTATGACATGATAGGAGAAGATGAAGCAGGAACTAATCTTTGATTTACACAAAAAGGATTTTATCGCATTGTTAGTATTCTGTGCATCAACATTTTTTCCCATCAAAGCCACACGCGTATTTGATAATCAGTTTGAAACATACAATACCGGAATATTTTAGATATTTTTGAAGCGTTTTTTTTCCACGATTGTAATTTCTAATGGCATTCCGATGATTTATTCGTTGTCAAACTTGTTTTCGTTATCCGTCTGAAAACAAATACAGAAGCCTTACGTTTGTCATTCAATATAGACTTCCCCGAATCTCATCGTCCTGTCAAACTAATCCGCGCACTGAATGCCATCAGTCACAAACATTATGCACAAGTGAGTTCTCATTTGTTGGAAGCGAGTATCAAAGAAGTGATGCGTTGGTTTATATTGACAGCATGTTAATTGTTCCAAGGACGCATTTACATTACTCGTCAATCACAAGATGTTTTACAAGACATGAAATAGAATTTGACAAAAGATGCATATTCAAGATTCTATAACCAGACAAGAAGCAAGTCATATTGCAACCCGGTGGAAGTTGGTTTCTGAGTTGAATGATCGTTTGTACATTTCTACGATGAGACCCGAATGCAGCAACAACAATAAATAAATAAATAAATAAATAAATAAATAATAGTAATAATGAAACACGATCAAACAAGGATGAAGAGAAAGAAGAAGGCTGCCACTAGGCCACTAGACCAGGGCAGTCGTCATCTTACAAGAAAACAAGGAACAGAAAAACAAAGAAAAAGAGATCAAGAAGACCAAGGCTACTCACCTACAAGAATGAGAAGTTCTGCTGCTAGAATGCGAACGTACCTACAGGAAAACTCAAACTTTATTCACGACGACAGAAGTATAACCCTAAACTGCAACGTCTCTTTTTGTACGCCAAGTATCCAAGATCAAAGCTGTATGACATGCCGACAAGTGGTGTGTGGCTGGTGTATAAAGTAACACGCTTTTACATGTTTAGATTAATCACCGGAACAAGTCCAGATCCAGCAAGACGATCTTCTGCCACGACTAAAAGCTAAGAGCTAGCTAATGTAATATCTCCCATGTTGTGAGCAGTAGCTGGTTCACATTTATGGAGATGTTTAAATAAAAACGATTCTGTCTTATCCAAAGACATCAGTACTGCACCTCTAGACTCTTTTGAAGAACAAAAATTAACTTTGACCCTTTACACACCTTGGATGGACCTCCACCACTGGAACGAGCAGCAAATATTCATTTTGAAGCTTAGTCCAAATGCCATCTAGACTGCATATTTTCAATAAGAATTTTAATTTGTGATGAAATGATGGGGATTCTTAGAAGCAGCGGGTTTGGTCAGCAGGGGCCGGAACGAACCGTCGCAGTGCCTCCTACCGCGATTGCGGGAAGGAAAGCTCCCTGTGGACGCGCACCTTGAACCTGTGACCGTGGCTCACAGGCAAGACGGCAACGATGTCATAAAGTCAGTTTTCTTAATATATTTAGATCTGGAAATGACATGGTCGTGAATATGTCCACTAGAGCGTTTTTTCAGTTATAACTGAGTTTTGATTTTCTTTCTTCTGCTGGTCAGACGAGTGTTATAGAGACAAGTTTCCGCTTGCTCGATACTCTCCCTCGCCGAGAATGCGGCGCAGGCACTCTTTTGAGGTTGAACTCCAAACAGGTCAACCTCACACTGTCCTTCGAATGTCCCTAGGCGTTGTCCAAGCGGTCTACCCTAGACTGCTGCGTGTCGTTTGGTTCGTTCGCCTATATCATTTAAATTTTGACAGCAGCACTGCGTTTACATTGACGCAGACCAAAAACGGAACAAATTGTCGACTTTGAGTGTGCTTGTCTTTCAGACTGCACAGCGGAAAACATTGGCTTGGTCTTCGTGCTTATATGAGATTAATTTTTTTATAGATAGTCCTGCAGATTGCTCAGTATGTGCCTGCTTGTCATTATTGTCCTCAATAAATGGCCTGCATCGCTCTCGAAATGAGCCAGGTACTCCACGTAGGATACACCCAAGTTGGACCATTGGATGTGCAAAGTACCTGCATAGCCAAAACGCGTGTGTCTTGAAAGTGCTTTTTGTAGCGCTCAGATAGAAGTTGCTGGGCCCTGCTACATATTACTGTGCGGTAGAATACAAGTGAGTCGGTTTGCTTCCGCTGCTCTAGAAAGAAACTCCAGCCACGACAGTCGGAAATTGTCTGGATCATCTCTTGGCACTGGACACTGTCAAATTTAGGCACATCATTTTGTTTCTTTTATATATTTTTAAGGGCATCGTATTTGATATTCTAGCATTTCTTGACCTCTTTCTAGTGGTCAGTTTACTATTTCGGGCAGTCATGCGGCAGATCGCCAGTTATACGCGCGGATGGCCTGCGTAACCACAGCAGACAACGTGAACGCCTCGTAGCTCTAGCCGCTAGAGATAGTTCTCGAAGATTTGACGGTAATCTGTGCAAATCTCGTCCCAAATAATAACTCACAAAATGTATTTCTGACCAATATGTTCTGACATTCATTCTTTTTGGCCGTTCCAGGGAAAGAAACTGTGGTAGGATTGTGTACGGATACCACCACCGTATAGACATCGCAACTATTTTGCAGGTTGGCAAGGACGAACGGGTTATAGTTAAGAAAGACGGCTAATGCTGGTGTCCTCCGCCGGTGAGGTAGAAAATGCGGTGCTGGCAACCGTTAAGTCTGACAATCGAGCACCACAAGCATGATATGATTTCAGTCACATCATCCCAACCCCCAAACCCGCGGAAAAAGGGAACCTTTAAACAACCATAGAAGCCATCGAGATTTCTTTCCATAATTTGTACCAACAAATTTGCGAGGAGAATGAAATTGATGTGAAGAAAGGCTAAAACGAAATTGGATGTGTCATTGTATATTTATAGGGACAATAACATTGTGCAAATCGTACATGATTGTCTATACGGTTCACAGACGAAACCATTTTCTTATTTAGTTATTCATCCATTTCATATTTAAATCATTGTGTTTAAATGTTTTTTAAAGAGAAACATTGGTCTATGCACTCCCAAGAAATTATCATCGCTCCATATTATCGTTCAAAATTTACTTCCCCGATGTAAAGTCGTCAAGCTACAAAGATGCATTTTCTATATGCAATTGTACATGAAACACTCCAATGGAAGGTACAAAGTTCATTTGTAAGAGGTATGCATGTTGATATGAAGCATTGAAAAGAAGGGTACAAAGATCATTTGCAAGAGGTATGCATGTTGATATGAAGCACTGAAAAGGAAGGCACAAATTTCGTTTACAAGAGTTACTTGTACGGAAATCAAGTAAAGTAAATGCATTTTTTTTTTTTGTACGAACACCAATGTCAGATTACGCAGCCCTCAGAAAGGGACAAGCGGTTATGCAAGACCAAGATGTATTCACAGTAACAGATAAGTCAGAATTTCACACATTTGCAAAACACAAAAAAAAATCTGTAAATTCGTGTTATTTACTTGCATTTATTACCTAAGGCTTTAGAATAGGGGTGTTTATTTATTTATTCAATTTTCTTGATATCTAGCTCCGATCCTATAATCTACTGCATTCATAATCTATGCTACCTAGGTACAAAAGTATATCTTTTTAAAGTTGTATTTTTAGAAAATGCAGTAAGTTAACACAAGACTATTGACCCTACTTTAAAAAAAAAATAGGTCTATTAATTTTAACTGGTTAGTCCCGTGATTCTAAGTCGAGTAAATGCATTTCTATATTCTCTGTTGCAGGCTAAGCATATAAATGATCACGACGAACATCAAGTCTACAATGCTGGTGATGATTTTAGTTCTTTGCCTGAACATAGAGAAAACCGGTTACTTACTATATTCTTCTCTTCTGTCTTATTACTTGTAGTACATTTTAAAAAATTTCCAACATATAAACTTTTGGCAAAACAGAAGTTCATAAGTAGATCGTTACAATAATTAAAGCAAAATTTGCATGGTTGATTTAGAAAGAAGTCGTTATCACTAAATCAGTAGGTAAATTAGTAGTTACTTCCTTTTAAAAATAAGTTTGGTGAACATAATTATTTGGTGAGGGTTGGGGTCGCTTTTTTCTCCGAAGGTATTGTTGTAACGAAGTTTGTCGTATGAAGTCATATCCTGGTGTCCTCTGTTCGACACAATTAAGCATTTACATTCACCTTTTCAGACATATACTCCTTTCATAGTGATACCTCTCAATTTATTTGAAAAATTCGTTATTTTAGCAGAGCATGCATATCACATGACATTGATATATTCTCTAATACTTCTCTTCTCTTAGTGTGCTTTCAACCCTTGTCAGAAAGATCGTGTAATACGTCTCATTTTTGAGGCACTAAACTGATGTGCATATGCTCGGGCAAATACACATATTGCGGAACAACATCAGTATCGCAAAGAAGACGCAGTTTTGTGAGTTCTGTTTCAAACAGAAACTTAATTAACATTCCTAAAGCTTTTCCTATATTTATCAATTTTGGTTTAGTTAAAGATTTCGTGTCAAAATCTACTAGAAAAACGATTAGCAATCATGATGATATTATAATAGTATTTTGAACTTGTAAGAGAAAAGATACATTACATTTAACTTATTACATATTTTAAAAACTTAATTGACAACTTGAATTTGCTGACTTTCAATCGTTGAATGTTTTTATACCTTCATAACTGATTTGCATCCTTCATAACTCATTTCTCTAGAAGTGCAAATAATCAGGAACAGAAAAAAAGTTACAGGAAAAAGGTTTTGTTTTAAATTTATTATCATTCTTACCAGTATCTTCAAATTAAGAATATTAAATAAGTCAATATAAGTTTAATATCAAGATTCTCTGAAAGGATGATTTAAATTTTACTGTTAAATTAAATTTATTTATTTGTCACCAAATAGATAATTTTAATATTTTGATATTAATAAGGAAAATAAGGAAAACGATCCCGACTGAATTATGGAATACATTGTACATGTATGTAGGTTGTTTTATTTTAAACTTGCACAAATTATAATAACACAGAATCACCTCTGAACACTACTAACGACAGCTCCAGTCGAAACTTTATAACGATAAGCAGTTATCTGCTGTGAGTCATGTTGCTATCATTTATTGAGTACGTGAATTGACATGTATTATGGTGGGAAGCAGATTTGCCCCGTCAGTGTAGTTAGTAAGAATTTGCCCCCTCGGTGTAATTAGTAAGAATTCGCCACGTCAGTGTAGTTTAGTAAGAATTTGCCACCTCAGTGTAATTAGTAAGAATTTGCCACGTCAGTGTAGTTAGTAAGAATTCGCCACGTCAGTGTAGTTAGTAAAAATTTGCCTCATCAATGTAGTTTAGTAAGAATTCGCTCCGTCAGAGTATTTAGTAAGGATTTTAGAAGGATTTGCTGACTGG
The DNA here is from genome assembly GCA_016617855.1 of Megalonaias nervosa. Lineage (NCBI taxonomy): Eukaryota > Metazoa > Mollusca > Bivalvia > Unionida > Unionidae > Megalonaias > Megalonaias nervosa. The sequence continues at coordinate 16,198 of JAECUM010018138.1, forward strand.
AGAAAAGAATTAGTGAAATGGAGGTTTTTTTCGTGGTATTATCTTTGTTTTAATTTACAACTGATAATGTAAGGATCATCGACAATGTTTTTTCTATCTGTATGAATCGGTGTAAACAAATGTTGTGCTCATGATGTCATTGACGGATGCATTCGCTCCAGAACTGGGAGTTTCTAACTTTTCGTCAAAACAGAGCGAGGGACGATACTGTGAAGTTTTCAAAACCCGTATCGTTTACAAATATATTTCTATATAACTTCTCACTCTGATGTCTTCTGACTCGCTAAAACGGCATGCAGTATTTGCTAAAATATTTCATCCAATTTGCACACTGTTTGCCTTCACATCATTTGCAAGTGACATGTCTCTAAGGTCTGCCCATCGGTTCTCCCGTCTGTTTGTCTGCATGTCCATCTTCGTACATCCATACTTAAAAAAAGAGTTTAAGAACTACATTTTAAGAAAATAAGAATCAATTGCTTTTGTCATTTTGTTCTTTGTCGTTTTCATGATGTTGATTATTACAGTGCACGTCAGTACCTTATACAATGAAACAAGATTCATGTCAGTACGTTATACACTGAAAATTCATGTCAGTACGTTATACACTGAAAATTCATGTCAGTACGTTATACACTGAAAATTCACGTCATAACGTTATGCACTGAAAATTCATGTCAGTACGTTATACACTGAAACAAAATTCACATCAGTACGTCATACAATGAAACAAATTCATACCTTTTCTTGGACTTTCTTATATAATAAAGCAGTTTTACTGACTTTTGATTTTGGCTGATATAAGAATTTATCAACCCCAGAAGAAAAAGAAATATTCACTTTGGCCTGCACCCTTGCTAAATTTTATTTACCTGGGTTGATAAAGATTTATATCACCCTCATTTAAAGTAAATAAATGCTTAACTTCACAAAATGGCATCTCAGATAAAATCAATTGGTGAAGGTAAAATGGCATGTTGACAGAGGTATCCCAACGTTTCTGAAAATCATTAAACTGCGATATTTTTATTTATTATTGAAGTAGGATGTTCCTTGATGGAAAGGCAAAATGGTGTAGCGAGGGATATCAATGGTATATATTCGAAAATGAAATGTGTGGTAAACTTTTATATGCTGTGAAACACAAAGTCTTGGAATATGCCACCATACACAACAAAGGAGATGTGCAGATGCAATATATGTGTGTGTGTGTGTGTGTGTGTGTGTGTGTGTGTGTGTGTTGAGAAAATATTTTATTTGAAACAGAATATAAATGATGATGTCATGCAAATAAATTACGTAAATTGCTCTCATTTAACTTTAGTATTCGCTCATTACTACCACCATTCATTATAATAAATAATCGCCTTCTTAATTAATTTGTTTTCAAATTAACACAACATTACTTAAATGACAAATTGTGTATTTGCATACATTTTGTCTCTTTTGTCATTAATTCGACCTCAAAATAAATTGAATCTTCCTTGCCGCAGGTGCATCTTCAACGTCTAAAATGCCATATATAATACGGGTCATCGAACAATTTATATTGTAATTCCGTCAACTACCCTATACCTTGAATGTTTTGTCATTCTTTGTTGTTCGCTTTTATTTCCTTTTTTGGGTCTTAGTGTGTAAGTGTTTCTCTTTATTCAGTATGATACAAAACAACTTAAAGATCAGCTTACGAATAACGAACAACCCCAGCTATGAGCTCATGACTGTCGAAACTGAATGATTATTGAGAATTCAGTTTTGACTGTTTAGATTTTCATCTCGATTCTTGTGATTATTTGGTCAAGGGGCAGACAACTCTTCAGTAGTGAAATCTATTGAGAATCCTGTTTCATATATATGTTCCAATTTGTCGACATGCATTAGTTGAGGTTTAGATTGTGGAAATTGTACACTTTATTATTGCTACAACCGATTTGGGGCTTGCGCGAAGAACCTTGGATTATCTGCGCGCTAAATTGTAGTCCACATGAGTGGAAATCCATCGAAATCCTGCTCAGTTCTGTCGATTGTTTTGTTTTGTTTGGAATGACAGGTGTAGTTTGGGAGGGGGGGGGTCTGATGAAAAATACTCTTAATTGTTCTTTATTACCAGAGCCACACGATTACCTTAACGCCATAATTTCAATACACAGATATTATAGTATGTTTTCTGTTATACCCATCATCGACAAGAGTATGCAATAAATATTTAACTGTCATATATAAAATATTATAAACTGCAAGGATATGGCAAAGGAAAATGTTAATTTATAACTGGAAACATTCTATGTCTTTAATTTTATATTCTAGCGGCCTGGAGCGCCTGGGGCGCATGCAGTTCATCGTGTGGTCATGGCACGAGAATGAGATACCAACAATATGACCATTTTGGCCGGCACAACGAGTACCAGGATTGTAACAATGGCTGTAACAATGGAGGTATCATACAGGGCAATCGTTGTGTCTGTCCTATGGGAACAACAGGAACATGTTGTGATGGTATAACAACAACTCAGATCTCTCTCTCTCTCTCTCTCTCTCTCTCTCTCTCTCTCTCTCTCTCTCACACACACACACACACACACACACATAGAGTACGTACTTAATATTTTGAAATAGTTTCGATTCATTACGATTTTTCTTAATCGTGCCGGTTATTTCTTCGACTTGTTTATATAGTGATATTAATGGACAAGTAGTATCTGCAAATACCTTCAAGCATATTTCAAGCATTTATGGAATATTATTGCCATGTTATACTATTTTCTGCTTAGCAGAAACTTGCAAATGTATTCCTTTATATAAAAATGGTACTATTAGTGACCTCTTTATTCAGTCAGTTTTGTTTGGGACGAATATATTTAAAGTTGCATGCGCAAGATTCATTCACAATTTGCTTTCGCAGGAGCCACCAATATTGCAAAACATGTAGTCCAGACAGATATTTTTTCAGTATATATTGTTAAGCAAAAATGAACACGAAGGGTTAACTCTGTCATCGTTATAGTACTGAAAGAACAATTTGATTGTTTAGCTTTTCTTCATGGGGATGATCTTTGAGTCCTCTACACCTGAGCTCACGTAACAGATTTTATGTTTTCAATTAGTATATTCCGCTCATGATTTCTTTCTTAATGACGTCACACGATCGAGATCAACTTGTTTTTATTGTCGGTACATGTTAAGATTACTATCAAAAATACGTCTTAAAAATAGACACTATGCAATGGCTTGAATGACAAGTAGATAGCCTAATTCCTCGGATTAGCAAGACCTCCTGCAGCTTCCTTTACACTGTCCTCAACGATATTAAATCATTCGTAACATAATTTATCAATAATGAAATACATTCTTTTACCCGATTGGCTGTTTGATGTATTAACTATATCGTGTACAGATTATGCATCCAGGAGCTCGACCGAGTTTTGTGATTCCATTTTCTTGATAGCGACAATACTGAGGATCGCGATCCCGATTTTTATTTCGTCCTTTTTCAGTACTAATATTCGTGATGGTGGCTAAATTGGTAATATCAGCATTGAAATGTTCTTCCAAAATGTTAAATATTATGGGGGGGGGGGGGCGACTTTGCATCTACTGTCATTGTCTCCAGACGCCATGTGTCTCTGTAAACAAAAATAGGTCCTTTAAGGTGGACGTTATTACGCCACTACATGCGTTCAGTATCAAAAGAATATGTAACAGGTGAAATAATGCAAAATAAATTGAAATCAGTTAAAAGCATACGACTAATGACAACGAGAAAAAGGTTATGGTCGAGAATATTTATTTTTCCACACCTGAATGAGATTGATCCGCGGATGAACTTCAATGATCATCTTTGGCGGCAGTTTTATTGTCAATCTAAGATGCAAATATATAAATTATATTGCTGACGAGCATAGATGTTTGATAAGATTCTTTGCTGAAAACTAGTTTGTCTAGTCCCCTCCAATGATTTGTTAGTTCCCTTCCCATGATCAGTTCAATATACAGAATGCAAAATGGATGATCTGTAAAGCATTATCGATTGGTTTGACTTGCTTACATTAACTAATACTGATAGAGTTTTTGTAGTTTATTAAATTACATAAATACTGGTATCTATATCTATATTGTGTGTTTATTGTTTGTCCATAATTGTAGATTGTAAGGGTCATTTGTAAATTACATAAAACATGGCTAAGTTTTGTCTATGATTGTACAGTAGATTGTATTTTAAGATAATGTAAATATGTTGACATGGTCTTCGAAGTTTCTAGAAGGTGTATCTGCTTCCGGTCGTGTTTGTAAGTTATAAATATGTTGTTTACTGATGTTTAAATTCAAAGGTCTAATATTTTAATAGAAATTTAGAATGTTCTAAAAGCTAACTTGTTTACGAATTTGATGAGAAAATGACCCACATCAGGTAATCTTTTTATGTCTCAGCTTTTTATGGTTGTTTTGATCAAATTTATTAATTCCTATCTTTAAGTAAAGCTGTGTTCAGATATAATTTTAGATGAACCATTTTTTAAAAATTATTTATTGGAATTACAAAGCGCGCATTGACTATTTGGACGAAAATCACTATTTTGGCATTATTGCGAATTTTTTCAAGGACAGATTGTGATACGTCAAGATTTTTGGCATATCAGCTCATTCTAGGCTATTGGTACATCAGCACATTCAACACTGGAATTCATTCGGAAGACTCTATACTTTTGGATTTGAGATAGAACTTTTATGATTATTTGTTATTTAATTCACAATGCTGTTTTTTTTTGTTTTTTTTTTTTAATTTTCACCTTGTATTAAGGGAAATAATGTATTTGTTGAACTTTGCTACACTTATTGGTTTTTATTTTTCTATTACTTAGTTTAAGACCACAGAGTCGTAACAATATCCTCTAGTCGCATGCCATCGATAGCCTACAAACATACCATAAATATCCAGTAGTAGCATGACAACCAATATCTTATGGACATAACATAAGATTGGTAATTCCAAATGGATCTGATATATGAAATTTACAAGAAAAGTCAAGTTTTAATAAATGCGTTCTTATTTTCATCAGACACGTATTCCAGTGAGCTTCATATATGCGCTAATCGCTGATTGTGAAAGAATTGATAAGATCATTTACAAACTGTTTGATCAACCTACCTTCATTTTCCAGCAAGGATTTTCATTATTTTGAAAATAAAATTAGCCTGCGTTGGAAGATAGACCGTCTATCAGACATTTTGTATATTGCATAAAATTGGCAATGAAAAGGTACTGACATTTATCTGATTCGTTACCCCATAATCTTATGTAAGATGTTCGTCATTTGTTTATCTTCATACCGAGAACAACTGTCCTGTACACAAAATTTAATTTATTTCTCGAGCTGTGTAAAGGGGGTAACCATCTTAAATAATACAAATAAGAAGATTACGATTCTTCCAATGAAGCATATGTACTTTCAAAAAGTGAAAATCTTCGAAAAATATCATACTAGCACGTGTACAACATGAATGTTGTACCCCAGACATTAACTTATATCCTGTTCATATTAGGGAAAAACCTTCTAGATTATTTTCGTTCAGCGATGAAACGAATTGAGCATGTGTTTGACTGCAGCCTTGTATATTGTAGTCTGACTATACTTCCCCGTTTGTTTGTACCCACCTACGATTTCAATAACGGAAATCTTTAAGGTGATAAAAAGTGCACATAACTTAGTCGATTGATTCATTGATTTATAATTTCTAACCTGAATTTGACCAGAGAGGCCCAAACACTGGCATTCTGCGTCTTTCATGCTTAACGGATTTCCCATACTAACACAACGCCATATTGCGTGCACTATGGGCAAGTTGATTTCTGAAGACAGGCTTGTGACGTAGTTCATCCTATTCGGTAACTGCCGTACAATTATGTAAATTACCATAATGTTGAGAGTTTAGAGTTGTATCCTTTACACCCGTGTACATAGAAATTACACCGCTTGTTAAATCTAGGTGAAAAGCAAATTTGTAATTGTCATTCTTTTCCTTTGCTTGATTCGACATTGCAAGTATCAGAAGCAGACGACATAGTATTTTCGTTCTACGTACACACATATGTAATCGTTCAAATACCCCTCCGCTGAAAATGGACTTGTCTAGGAAGTGGAAATAGATCTCCATTATGGCGGACGTTATATTTAAAACTTCCGTTAAGCATGAACGCGCACACGATGACGGTGTTAGGGCCTGCCTCGTTACAGTCAGGTTAGTTGTTGTTGTTGTTGTAGGGTTTAACGCCATTTTTCAGCACAAGATAGGTTATACATGGCGGCCAGTATTAATGGTGGAGGAAGAACCCGGGAAAACCCCGGAAAGAACCACCGACCCACGAGAAGCTACTGGCAAGCTTTCTCACATACCCACATTGGCCGAATCCGAGACTCGAACCCACGCAGACAGAGGTGAGATGGCAGTGATCTGTAACGGATAGCGCTTTAGACCGCTCAGCCACTCGGGACCCCACAGTCAGGTTAGAAATACCAAGGAATGAACTGCGTAAGTTCTGTGCATTTCTGGTCTAATTTATACTTTTCGTTATTGAAATCGGCGGGGGTGGGGTGGGGTTGGGTTACAAACAAACGGGGAAGTACACTGTTAAAACAAAAATTGAGAAATAAATTAAATAATTACTAAATTAATCTATATATTTTATAAATTTAAGATATCCCAGAGTGCGCTAGCAACCCCTGTCAAAATGGTGGCACGTGCATAGAGATGACCAACCGTTACAACTGCAACTGTACCAGTCGCTATTATGGACTCAGCTGTGAAAACGGTAGAGCATTTTGCGTAATGGAGAATATTCGGTTTAATTATTATAGAGTCTGGGGTTATATACAGCAGTGGCGTCACGCACAGGGTGCGGACCGCACCGGGAGACATCATCAAATTTTTGAATTTTTGTGCAGGAAGGAGGTTCATGGGAGTGACACTATGAGTTACCGCACATGACTATCTATAGAAGTTTTGAATTTTTGTGCAGGAAGGGGATCCATGTGGTGACACCATGAGTTACCGCACATGACTGTCTATAAAATTTTGAATTTTTGTGTAGGGAGGAGGTCCATGGGGTTGACACCATGAGTTACCGCACCGGGTGAAACCAACCCTAGTGAAGCACTGATATACCGTGTGTAAATGTAGAAAATTCAGTGGAAGGTTACAACAAAAAAGTGCAGCCCTTCGAAATATGCACATAAATACTTAGATGGAAGTATAATTGGTCAGAAAAGTGGATTTGCTTTCTATTCATTTACAAGTTATATTTTCTCCAATGTGATACGTAGACGGACACAGAAAAAAGTTCATGTTTTTGGCGACCTTTGGAATTTCCAGTCCGCTTATTTTTAGTAGCCTATCAGATAATGCGTCACAAATTCGTGTTGGGGATGATAATCGTTAGTAAGGATATGTTCCAAAATGACGTATGTCACTTTCAAAAATTTTAAAGCTATGGTTTGATTGGTGAACTATGGTCAACAAAACATGGCATCTTATTGGTGTCCATCCTATCTCAGCGTAGGACTGTGGAGATCTGATTTTAATTCCATTGTAGTTTCTCTTGGCAAAGTAACTAAAAGTATTAAAGGAAATATTAGAGAAAAACAAAGAAATTATTTACGTCAGACTTCTTTCTTGCAGAAAACTGATTTTCTTGCCTATTCGTCTAAATATTTTGGATAATTAGGTTCATTAGAGTATTTCCCCAAGTGACCATGCTCTCTGTATTTTAGTTTTCTTTTATTTCTTTCTTTCATTATTTTTTTTATAAGAGAGGTGACAATGAAGTTACCGAGTATTTTGTTCCTTTCTTTCGTTCTCTTTTTCGTTGTCACATTTATATTAATTCTTTATTTCTTTGTGTGTTTGCAAAAGCCAGAGACACGATTTAGAATATTCCCTCCCCTAAAAGATTGGCTTAAAGAGTTTGTGCTATAATACAATTATTCTATTCTATTCTGTTCTTCGTGTATTTCAGATTTGATGTGGGAACATTATTCAACCTGTCAGTTTGAGTTTAACAGGTGCTTTCGGATATTTAGGCAGAGTTTTAACTGGCATGAAGCCCAGGTAATATCAACTAATTCTCCAATATTTCCAGCTCTTCCACGATCAATTGCTCCAGTAGTTAACTGTTCTCCCATTCGTTTACTGCTCTCAGTGCGTCACTCTTTGATCCATTAAAATGCATGGACTCTGTCAACGTATCAGTGACTGTGTAGCGTCTGATACGTGACACTGGACTCTCTCAATATCTCATTGGATGTATAGGGTTTGATCCCTGAGATTGGATTCTATCAACGTCTAATGGAATGTGTAGCGTTTGATCCGTGACATTACATCTTACCAAAGTCTCATGGACTCTGTAACGTTTGATCCGTGTGTATTATCCGTGATTCATGATTATAGTTAGTAAGGGTTGTTTAGTTAATAATATTTTAACCATTAATTTTCCTCATAAATCGTAAGCTTGCAATTTAAAGATGAGTCATTCATGTATAGACATTCGTTCATTCATAAGATACAATGTTGAATCCAGGTAAACATAAGGTGATGTAAATAGAGATGATGGATTTTTTAAAGGATAGGGTCACCTAATTCTTGATTAGCTAGTGTAACCCACGTGACCATATTTAAAGTTTAGATTATGAATGTGGGAGGCTATCTGATGTGTATTGGTAATCTATATGATATAATTCGCGGCATGAGTTCACCAAATACTGATATTTACACCGCTGTGAAATATTTCATTAAATATTTAGTCAAAAATGAATTTAAACAATTCAAAGTAATACTTAGAATGGTGCTACTATTACTACTACAACTACCAACAATAGAACTGAAAATACTTATATAGCTGTAAATCAGCAAGAATGGTCATTAATGATGTAAATTATCGTTTACATGCGGAATTTTACAAAGATTCTGAGAAATAATCGAGGGGAGCAGAACGAACTCCAAATAAGATTGTTCAGCGTCCAAAGCATAATTACGGGCACTTTAGTGATAAAAAGCGTCAGTTTCATTTAGACTTAACGGAAGGCAGTTTATTATTTCATTGATTGAAATTTCAGAATTCTAAATTTTTAATTACAGACTCGAGTTTAAGATGATATACAGTCGTTCAGCTACACGTTCTACGACTTTTCCATTGGGCAAACAAAAACTAAATAAATGTAAACCTTCTCGAACATATAGGAAACGAGGCACAGCCCAACTACCTATAAAGCAAAACTGCGTCTATGTAAGACACGACAGGATTCGTTGACAACATGCGTCAATGCCCGTTCTTCCAGCGAATGTAAGAACTTTGAACATGTACATTCGTCTAATACAATCGATGAGTTTTCCAGAAATTAAGTAAAGGTCCAAAATGTCCGACTTTCTCTCATTTTTTTAAAACCCTCATGATTCAGGCAGTAAAATACGCTGCAAAACAGTTTTGTCCTGAACATCAGAAAAATTACTAAAAATAAGTGCTTACAGATTATGGAACCTCCTGTAATTACGTAAATATGAAGTATTTTCATGTTCAATGTCTATCCAGCTTGAATTTAAAAGAATCGAGTTCTGACCCTAATCGCTTCTTTTTTTTTTCTTTTTTTTCCGTGTCATGTCAGCTTTTATTGGGGGATAAGCATGATCGCTTGTGGTGGTGTAGCCCTTGTTTCGATTTTAAAAAAAAAACAATCTTTCGGATAAATGATACAGAATTTGTAACTAAGCTTTCCTGTTTGTTAGAATCATGATGCTTGTTTGTTTGTTTGCTTCTTGCAGTCACAATGTCTATAAATTGATGCATAAACACTCATAACGAAGGTATTTCATGGACAATCTGATTAAAATCAAATCTCCGCTGTCTTACGTAAGATCTGACAGCGACCGCTTAGGGGCATGTTCTAGTGATCTTTGAATTAACCAATGGAAATACTGCTTTCAGAAATTTGAAAGTGAATCAAATCGTTCGGCACACATTGATGCTCTTCAGCCATACTGAACAGTCTCCCAAACACGAAGGTATATGACATCGTCTGACGGGTTGTTAAAATTAGCGACTATGGTAATAACATTAGACACCAGAATATGACCCCTAAGCAGTCGCTATCAGATCTTCACGTACGACAGTGGAAATCTGAGTTTAATCAGACTGAATCATGGACTACAAAGGTGCATGTTCTTAGTAACTACTACGCGGGACAAAGAATGAAAGTTGTCACAATTTAAAATCTTGGCTATACCCAATATTTAATTGTACCAAGAAAGACAGTTTTATAGGAGACCAAAATTGTGTCGAATAAATCAGAATACCCTTGATGAATCAAACGTTTAAATGACTCAACATGCAAACATTATAAATATATTACAGTGTATATTTCATACTAGTTATTTACTCTGCTACAGGCCCCACAAGACCATCCAACCCTGGGGCATTTATAAAATGAATTTTATTTTTTATTTTCAATAATTCCAGGAGTTTTGTAGACGACGTAATGGTCACCTAGCTGTTCTTGACACTCCTGAAATACAATACTTTATGGAATCTAGTCTCCAAATTTTGGAAAGTAAGTATAGAAACAGCAATGGATGGAACAAAATTTAGAAATGAACCGTCTCTCTTATTATATGAAGGTCGTAGCAACATTAGTACATTCAAATTTGGAATGTTAAAATAACAATATTTTGTACAGTATATACACGACATTGATTCACGACATTGATTCTCTCACTTTAGTGATATAATTAAGAATAAAGTTTGATTGGTCACACCATAATAATAACTGTTAACACGTACAGTATATAAACATGCAATTACAAGGGTTGTATAATTGTGAAGACCTGTCAAACTTATCAATGTTGCTACACAAGGGACATTTCTCTACAAAATGACAGGTATCTTCAGTCTTGTTCACAGAAAAGTTGTTTGCTTTGCTGTTAAATCTCCATGTATTAGCCATGATCCAGAAGTTACCTAGAGGGACTACGGAAGTTACAGAAGATTTCCACGAGGTCGAAATAGTAGCACAAATTAATGTTACTAGCCTGTTTCAAGTGAACAAACATACTTTATAAATAGAATAATGTTGTGTATTATTCATAATGTTTGGACAACAAAACAATTTTAAATTTCAGTATCACTGTCTTTCTATAAAATGTAAATCTCGATTATAGTCTTGCACTTTACACTATACAGTTTTACACTTGACACATTACACTTCACACTATACAGTTGTACACTTGACACTGTACACTTCACACTATACAGTTGTACACTTGACACATTACACTTCACACTATACAGTTGTACACTTGACACTGTACACTTTACACTATACAGTTTTACACTTGACACATTACACTTCACACTATACAGTTGTACACTTGACACTGTACACTTCACACTATACAGTTGTACACTTGACACATTACACTTCACACTATACAGTTTTACACTTGACACATTACACTTCACACTATACAGTTTTACACTTGACACATTACACTTTACTCTTGTAAACTTGACACTACAATTTACACTATACAGCTGTACGCTTGACAAAGTACACTTTACATCATACAGTTTTACACTTGACATTGTTCACTTTACACTATACAGTTTTGCACTTGACACATTACATTTTACACTATACAGTTTTAACTTGACACTATAATTTACACTGCACGTTTACACTGTAACACTTATTACTTTTACACTTGACACTGTATCATTTACACTGTACATTTTAAGCTTTAATATTTTACTGTTAATACTGAAAACTTGTGCACTTTTAACTTTGTACTTTTCACTGTTTTTACGCTGTACACTTTCACAGTATGCACCTTTGCAATTTATACTTTGTTTTTACACTTTAATTTCGATATTTTGAGAAATAATTTGGAAAACTATCCTCCTTTCACAAGTCCAAACTTCATCATACAATGCAAAATAACAAATCTTGCAATAATAATAATAGTTGTACCCGAATATAACTTAAAACAAAAACATATATTCAAATCAAAGAAATACATCAAATGTCTTTGGTTTGGATCTTTCTCTTAGTCTATTTTAAGCTTGCCTGTGGGCAGGCGACCCACCTTGGTTTGATGACTGAGAGTTCGAATGTGATGCAGTTGCTCAGTGAATTTATTTGAATGCTAGCATTGCACGATTAATTATTGAGATTACATTCACGAATCATTAAAAACTTATTCCAAGTAAACTCAAGACTCTAAAATATACAGTCATGCCAGTTCCTATCAATCGCTTCATCAAAACTGACCTTAAAGATAGAGAAGCCTGCTTGTTTAGGTGAAGTTATATTTCATTAGTCAGTCACCAGCTTAGGTCAGTACACAAAGACCTTTCCGCATAATCTGCCGTTTCTACTTGTATACTCTGTAAATACAGTTAAGTCTGCGGATAAAATGAGTAAGTGCGAAACACGCTTTAAAATGCAACATTAGCATTGGTCTATTTTGTCATTTATTCATTTATTCTAGGTGAGTTGCAGCACTACATTCAATCACTCTGGCCAATTGGTAAATGTGCCGTGTTTTTTTTCCCCCACATTAACTTTGGCTCTATATGCCTTGACAGGGCAAGAATTTTATGTGAATTTTTCGTTTCGCTGAATTCTACCCATAATGTACACAAATACTCGTCTGTGACGAATGTTGAAAATCAGATTAGACCTTTAAAGAGCGTTTTCATAGTGTAGGAAATTATGATGCCGTTATTACTGACATGTGACGTTATCCCAATTCTTGAATTAATTAACCTGGACTGGGTTTAACAGAACCTGTTCACCTCTTGCTTCAATAAAGTAACAGCTTATCTGCAAGATATGTTATAAAAATACAGAAATGGGCCAGAATTCCACGTTTAAAAGGTCCTGTTTATAAAATGAATACTTTCACCAATGACGTATAACAGACACTTCTCAGATCTTCTGCATTGTGTTCATGGGTCCAATATGTCATTTGATCGAAGGTGATTTAATCTAAAGAATTTTGCATCAGTCCCCAAAAATGAAAGTATATTTGATGAAGATTATTTATGATTTTGGAAAACTAAAAGAGTGTCTGAAAATGTAATAAACACGGAAATCGCAACATGACCGTATCGTCAGCAGTGTCACCAAAGGAACGATTTGCAGAACATGATTTTGAAAATTTGAAAAATTTGTTAGTAAATAGTGACACAGTGAAAAACTAAATGAGAATACCCTTTAAAGCTGTGATCCATATTCATTCCGTTTTGATAATGAGGAATGTGTGTATAATAAGGGATAAATTACATTAATCAAGAAAATTTAGGTCCGATTCATGTACCCCGGACACATAGTGACTCTGTGAATATGAAAACCACAACGCATATATTAAATCGACTTTGTCGGGACCAGAGTGACGGTAGAGTTTTGTATGCTTCCTGGAAATTCGAAAGCTTGAAGCAGAAAAAGAATAAATATTATCTTCGACGAACAATTATCCACGTGTATGGAACATATTCTGCTCGTAAATTGAGCTTATTTCGTTGTAGTCACTGTATTAAATTGCAAAGTCAATAGTTATCCCCGGTGTAGCAGACAGCTCAGATAGCCAAGACCGTCTCCTACGAAGATATTAAGCACTGAAGTTAATAGGTGGAAAGATAAAATATCATCTAATAGAAGAATAAAAATCATACCTTGTGACACATGAAATTTGTTGTTTGTTTTTTTAAATACTACGTGATGAATGTTTTTGCGGTGAAAATACTTAGAACTTATCGTTCGTTTGTGCGTGCTTATTTAACTTTTCGTTTCATTGTCCCATCAGTTTCGTAACTTTCACTCTATCTGCACGATTACTTCCTCCATTTTTAAAGGAAACATTTTTTTTTTTTTTTACCTTCGTTTAATGAAGACAGCTTCGATTTCTGGATCGGCGCCTCATCGAATGGGAATGCATTACAATGGATAACAGGTGGCAACATCATCAATAACAGATGGCCGCCAGGTGTTCGTACTGGTATTCATAGTTCCGGCTGTTTGGCGCTCAGTTCGCAATATAACTTCATGTGGACCGAACTAGATTGTGTCGACTCTGCTTACTACATTTGTGAAGAGGGGTAAGAATTAGACCCTCTCTCTCTCTCTCTCTCTCTCTCTCTCTCTGTGTACAGTGTCTGACTGGCCTGGACAGGTCGCTGCCTCGGTGTGTCCTTGGGAAAGACACTTAGCTCTCACTTCCTCGGCATGACGTAGCCAACAAAATTCAAGGTGCTGTTAAAACTAACAGAAATAAAACAAATTATCTAAGTAAAGAGACAACTATCTTTGTGCGATGAACATACTCGTCCTGTACGTCAGCGTGATGCCTTGGTCGAGACAACCTAAGTAAAGTCGAACAAAACAAATGTATTCTGTTTTCTTGCTGAGAATTTCAAGATTGTTATTACATAGTTATTTTTGTTGGCTGTTACAGCTATTATTGCATAATTATTTTGTTGGTTGTCACTGCTAATATTACATAATTATTTTTTACTGTCTGTCACTGCTATTATTACATAATTATTTTTGTTGGCTGTCGCTGCTAATATTACATAAATATTTTTGATGGCTGTCGCTGCTAATATTACGTAATTATTTTGTTGACTGTCGCTGCTAATATTACATAATTATTTTGTTGACTGTCGCTGCTAATATTACATAATTATTTTTGATGGCTGTCACTGCTATTATTACATAATTATTTTTGATGGCTGTCGCTGCTAATATTACATAATTATTTTGTTGACTGTCGCTGCTAATATTACATAAATATTTTTGTTGACTGTCGCTGCTATTATGAATTAATTATTTTAGCTGGCCGCCTCTGCTATTATTACATTTCGAAAGAACAGATATATGTTTAGAATCAACAGTTTCCTCCTCCAGACTGTTTAGTCATTCTTCCTAGCTAAAGATTCCAGACAAAATTGCACAAATTTCTAAGAAAAGAAGGAAAGTTGTTGACTCTCAGAATATATCATGTCATGATGAATTTTTTTACACATTGCAAGTTTAATACGCATTGTCTGGAGAAGAAAAAAAAAAA
>JAECUM010018139.1:0-21878 GCA_016617855.1 Megalonaias nervosa
CCCCGCAAAATTATCTCCAATACCTCAAGATCAAATCAGTTCAATATTATTTTGATTCGTTGTCGCAGGGGTCCCTAGGCCGGTGCCTACTCTACCTATTTGGTAATCCGACACTGATAATTCCGTAATTTGCACCTCTTTGAACACGTGTATACAAAAGTTCCTCCTATTTATTTCTTCTGTTTGTTTTAGAAATAACAAAACTGGACATTGCAAATGTTGGAAGCCGACGGCTGTGTTTACTGAAATCGACTATTCTAGAAACCAGAAATGGATAGCGAGTAGTCTTTTTGCTTGTTGACATCGGGAGTTTCCTTTTGCGTTTAAACGTCAAAATTCGACAGTGCTAAGGGCCCTTTGCGACATTCAGGTTAGAAATTATAAATTAATGAATGAAATGACTAAGTTTTGTGGATCTTTTTATATCATTGATGCTTTTCATTTTTAAAATTGGTAAGGTGGTACAAACTAACGGGAGAGTATGCGAATACTATAGCAGCAGCAGGAGGGGATGAGCAGAGAAAATGGCGGATAGAGGAGGGTGAAAAAAAATGACGCAAAAAATACATGGAACCACTGGAATGACCAACGAACAGTAACATAAACTATATGTGACACATAGTGATGGTTTTTTATGTGTTATAAATGTGAATACTTTTATTTGATATGAACAACATGGAGGGAGGTAATCGACCTAAGGAGCGCCGGACAGTCTTCACTAATTTGTTCAACAGATTTTTCACTAATTTAATTGTGTTGTTTTTAATATAACGGTGAATGTAATCTTGTTAATTTTTAATTTTTACATCATCTGAAGCATTTGTTATCTCGAAGTATCTTTTGAACGCATGATATTTTCTCCCACCACTAGCTACACACAATTGTGTTTTTCCTTTAACGCCAGCTCCACAAACCAGACAAGGTTTTGGGCCGGTGCTTCCACGTCTAACACTCTGTAAATGAAGAGCACAGTAATCATTGCGATAATTTTCCACACTAGATAGCTGACCCCATCATCAGCCACTTGCAACTGTTATATGTTTGGTTGATCATTATACTATTAGTAAAAGTCTAATTAGATGAAAGCCTAATTAGAGAAATACTATTGTGTGTATTAAAGAAAAGTAATCATATAGCATGGGACGATGGGACGAAGCTAGATTATTGCAACAAAAACATTAAGATCTCACCGGGAACAAAATCTTATTACCAAAATCAAAAACAGATTTAAATCTCATCAAAAATTTCATCAGATCACTTGAAGCAACTCAAGATGAGTTTACAAGATTATTTGCGATTGAACCAGAGCACATCACCAAATCAGATTTTGACAAGATTACCTGGTGACAGAAAACAAATACCATTTGAGTTACAACTGTATGATGTTATCAAACAAGCAAAGAACGAATTTATCAACGATGGTGCGTCGTATGCTTTTTTCAACATTTAAGATTGATGGCGATGGAACATTTATTGATTCCACAGTGGATGACAAACGAGCATCTGCTATCATTAATAGTCTTGTAGATGATAGCAAATATATATTCAGAATAAAATTTATTGCTGAACATGTTAGTGAAGATGGTCCGACTTGGATTATTTGTGATAAACTAGACCCTGTTAAGGAATCACGGCAGCATAATGTCGTCATAACAGATAAAAATTCTACAGCAGGTATTTTCACCGGTATTGACAAACCATACTACAATAACGCATATCCAGTTTCCGCAGTTGTTTATGCGCTTTATGGTTTGAATGAACCAGACATAGCTGCTCTTGCTCCGATCAGAACAGGCTCGCTAAAGTGAGTGGCTCAACGTATCACTGAGTATTTTGTAAACTCAAAAGGATGTAATAAATTAGCAGAATCAAGAATTTAAAAAATAAATAATTGGGAAAAATATATCAGTACAACTGGAGCTCGCATAGATGTCATAGCTGAGTTAAAAAAAATTATTAATGTTTCCGATAATTGTTAAAACAGTAACAAATGAAGTTTTATATAACTCGAACAAATATAGAACACGAGGTGCTCCAATAACAGTTATAGACCATAATTGTCATGTGTGGACAGAAGCAGTAATAAAATTTCCAAAGGAGAGAATAATACGATTTTATGATGGCGATATTTACGAAGAAATCTACAGCACAGGTAAGCGTGACCCTGTATTGGTCTGGCTATTTCACGGAGATAACACTTGAGTCGGATGAATCAACATTTGATCAGTTTCTTCTGCCGTCTGGAGTTCTTTATGGGAAGGAATCACTCCAACGTGCGATGAAGCAAATTTTGGTAAAATTTAACATAGACCTCGATGATTTACTCGTTAAATGTTTTATGGTGTCGTCTGTTGTGGCTCATATAGCCCAACAAAAAAAATTAATGGCGTCCAACTCCAAAAGAATTTCTCGATCATATATCACAATCTTGTGTTGAATTTGGCTATGGCGGTCTTTGGAACACAAAATAAAATTCCTCACATGATTTCTGTTGACAATATCGCTGCTTATCCGGCGGCTTTTCTTGGACTTGGCGAGTGTCGTCGTTAGTTTGAACGATTCTGGCACCCAACACACGAAATGAACACGGGTTGCAATAAGCGGACCACTACCAAATATCGATCTTACCGGATTTGCCGAGATTGAATCATTCGAGTTTTCAGCGAGTATTCATCCTGTGATACCAATATGGTTTGGTAGACACTTTAATAAACCGGATACCAGCGTCAATCTCAACGATTGTTGCACAAAAAAATCATCGTGGTTGGACTCCAATAGGGCTATTAGCATACATGCTTGATGCTAAGATTCTCACATCGTTGACTGAAACCTCTGCGATAATTTCGTACAAACAACAAAAACAAGTTTGGTTACCACAGCACGATAAAGATATCTGCAGAAACATTATCGTAAGTTCACTCAGTGTTCATCATCTGATAATGCTCGTCGTTGTACAAGATTAGTTATGAATCCAGCAGAATTAGATTTTGTTGTCAACAACACAGCGGTGCGAGATGTATTTGTGTCACGGATAAATGCGATCATGCAAGATGGGAAAAAACGTAGGTACAATAGTTATCTATCACGAAGGCAATTCTCCTCAGTTTACTCATTTGAGATCATCTATGTTGGCGTACTCATCAATAAACCTATTATCGATTATCAATAGATTTCTCAATGACGCTGTTAGAGTCGCCACAGATTCCTTTTATATTAGTCGTCGTAGCATGGACCTTGTGAAACCATTTATCGAAGAAGACACCAGCGGTGTAAACTGGGATTCATGGCGAATAAAACGTGAGCAAATACGTAAATATTCAGTATCGGCTGACGTTAAAACACCAGATGTTTATTATCGCAACGATAATTTATCAGAACCATCATCATCGCCGTCAGTAAATGATCCAGTCACGAGACATAGCACGGTCTATCTGAATGATCCAGATGGTTCTGGTAAAACAACACGTGCGAGAGAATTATTTAAAAACTCCGACATGATTGTGTTGACGCCAACTCACCGGCTTGCCAGGAGATGAGTCAACGTGGTGTCAGCGCATGCACGTATCATAGTTTCTTAAGATGGCGAGGTGATGCATGGACCCGCGAACGAATGGATGAGAAATATATCTTGAGAATGATTATCTGGGATGAGATTTGTACATTATCCAAAGATGTTTTGGAAATGTTTCTTGCATGGTTACTAACAAAATTCACTGCAATTATCATGTGTGGAGATCATGGACAGCCTCCACCGTTTACATGTGAAACACCACACGAATGGTTAAGCGACTACGTTGGCTACTACGAGGAAGTTTTGTACGACCATCGATCACAGGATGAACAACTACGACAACTGAAATCGTTAATCAGACTACAACTAGATCAAATTCAATGTGAAATCATGCGTACCGTAATTACAGAGACTCCAATGTCAGATTCTGGAACTTATGGCGCCCTAATGATCTAATAGTTGTATCCAGGAAAAATGTTCGTAATCACGTACAGCGTAAATTATTTCAGCTTCACAAGGAAAAATTTCCAACTCAGCAAGTCCCGCTATATTATCGACCAACAGATACACGCCGGCAAAATATACTCGTTGACATTCCTGGAACAGACACTAAACAAAACGACGTTTTTAGTGATATTGTCGAGGTTCTAGTGGAGGCTATACAACAGGCGTTGTTAAACCAATCGTGCTGAACTCTAGGATATGAGATAACAATTCATTCGTCTCAGGGATTAACAATATCAGATACCAATATCTGGATTGTTGATGATCGCACTGAATGGTCAGATTTAGTTTATCTGGCTGTGTCTAGAGTAACAAAAATATTTCAGTTACATAGGGTTGTCTACGTGTTGGAGCTGTAAACAACGTCACAAACAACAACAACAACATCACCAGGAATTATCAACGCAGTGAAGAAAAATTGACAA
This sequence comes from Megalonaias nervosa, assembly GCA_016617855.1. NCBI lineage: Eukaryota > Metazoa > Mollusca > Bivalvia > Unionida > Unionidae > Megalonaias > Megalonaias nervosa. The sequence goes on from JAECUM010018139.1 coordinate 4,441, forward strand.
ATTATGCGAGAGATGACCAAAAAAGTCACGCCAGTTTGATCTGGATGTGGAGTTTGTCATGACGCTGAAACGACAAAATAATCACTGCTCCTGCTATAAGACAATAATGTTGTGGGAGTATTTTCGTAATGACGCAAGACAATTTACCGTGGACAGAATCGAGAGTAGTCTCGGCCACACACGCGAAAATGTCTCTCTGCCGTGTCTTGAATGCAACTGACATAGAGGAGCTTCGTTCCTCAGCGTGTGACTCTTGTTAGCGTTTTTTGTTTACGCGTTTGGGGAGTCTGCGACGCCGTATCCAATCTGGTGGTAACTGGGTATTTTCATGAATTACCTGTAATTGTTCACGCACAAATCCACGTTGAGGGGCTGTTGAATCTAGCCTATAGATTGTTGGCTCCGTAGTAGATCTTACCACGTTGGAAATTGTATGTGTTGTTACACTCCATACGGGATCAGTTGCTTTTGCTGCACCACCATAGGTAGACTCGCAACCCATTCTCGAGATCTGTCCTGAGCGTGCAGTAATTCTTGGGCATATTGATATTCAAAGAGTCGCTGTGCAAGTGTTTGATTAAATCGTTCAGTGATTCCCTGATCACGATGTATCGCGGTCTGTCCACGTCTGATCTTAACGTGTTGTTGTTGCATCAACGGCGTTACTGCACCGAGAAATTCTTTGACAGTCAAACGTGTATTTGTATGTGCACCGTTTATGCACGTCATGTGGTAAAAACAAGATCTTTGCCTGGCTGTGCTGACATCAAACCGTCCATGTTGAATTGGTTTGTGACGTGGAAGATAAATTTGCCATATGATCTGTCGTGACAACCAATCTGCGGCCACAGCTCGTGTGACACTTGCTGCATCGGCGAGTTTATTGCTCCTGTCCTCTCCAGTATCCGATTGGATTATAATAAACCGACTCCATCATGTAATTGTTGGTGTTTAATTGCCTGCTCCTAAAACTATTTTACCTTTCATAGCCGATCTTATCAAACAATTCGCGAGTGATTCTCGTATGTTTTTATTTTTTTATCGAATTCAGCTTGTGAATTAACTTGACATCTGCGATATGTCGTTGTTGTAGATCTGGATTTTTATACGCGACGTCATGAACATGGCACGCTTGATCAATCGCATTTACCGGAAATTCACCTGTTTTTAGTTGATTTTTTTTCAAGTCTAATATCAAGGCGAGTTCCAGGACCACAATAATTATATCCTGGAAGATGTTTTTCCCCAGGATACTTAGTGCATGGCGTTCCAGGTATTTTTCCGAGTGCCTTAGCGATATCGCTGCCACCTTTTTTCCAACAGGAATACTCACAAACTTATATATTTGTGTTCCGCATTTTACACATTTACCTGTAAGTGCCAGTGTGCTATTGCTCAACGTGGTTGCGTTCAGAAATTTTGTACTAGTGACTGTCTTGCATCGAACACAATATAAACTTATGATTATAAATAATATATATATATATATATATATATATATATATATATATATATATATATATATATATATATATATATATATATATATATATATATATCTGTACAATATGAACGTGATTGGCGTTTCAGCGACACGTGAACAAGCACCGGTCAAGCATCATCCAGTATTACCAAATTCCATTCGAGCTATTATAGTTGGTCCAACTGGGTCGGGTAAAACCCAGTTGTTGCTCAACCTGATAATGAGGTGGCTCAAATTGGACAAACTTTATTTAGTAGCGCCATCCGTGGATGATCAGCAATACTATAATGTACTTAAGGAATTTAATGAATCTTCAGCGGCCGAAGACAATGCTATTGAATTTATCACAGATATCGATGAAGCACCGTCCGTCGAGGATCTCAACGGGGATATCAACAATCTAGTAGTTTACGATGTTTTCATGCTTAAGAAACAAGCGAATCCAGCCAGAATATTTTCACGGGGCAGACATAAAAACAACAGATGTTATTTACGTCACTCAGCGGTATACTCAGATTTCCAAAGTGATCAGAGATAACTGTAATTTTTTAGTTCTTTTTAACGGTGTTGACACACATACGCTGCGAAATATTCATTCGACATGGTGTCCCTGCGACATGGACATAGGTAAGTTTAAATATTTCTGCGTACATGCTCAGAAAACCTCCACCTGGATTTATCACGATAAGTTTACACGATCCAACAAGACGTTATCGAATTGGTCTCGATAAAAAATTTTATTAAAGAAATACATTCGTTGTATAATGATCCAGGAAAACATCAACGATATTATCTCCACGATCGAACAATTGCAGCAAGATGGTCTCGCGATTTAACTCGATGTTGAAAAAATCAACGATGATTTTGAGATGATTGCAGCAGCGACGTGAAGAGGGCATATCTACACTAGCAGCCGAGTACAGATTTATCAAATTATTCCAACGCGAAATGGAATTGTCATTGGCGGATTTACACGAACAACATGATATTGCTAAATTTGTTCCATTGGCAATCGCCATTGAGAAATACGATCAGATTTGTCTCGACAATATGAAACTCGAGCGGCTGTAAGTGCACATGCGAGACAACTAAAGCGACTTGTGTTGGAATCTATTAAGATTCCCGCAGAATGAGAAGAATAACCCGAAGAACAAAATAAAAATAATTAACGACCAAAAAAAAATGTTATTTTCTTTATTTTTTTTTTTTTATTTTTTTATTTTTGTTGTTGCTATTTTTTTTTCTTTATGGTGTGCCGTTACGGTCTGTCAAGCACATACAAACTAACAGCCAATTCTGCACCACGTGTGTCCAATAAATTACTGTCTTGGTCGGTTAGACGAAAACGTATTCGTGACAGCGATGGATTATGACATCGTAAATAAACAGGATTGGTGGGCACCGACACAACCAAATGACCCGGTGGGACACCCGGAGAAAAGCTGTAAAGAAGATATCCCTACTGGGCCTGTCGTAATGCTTGCCCAGACGCAGTATAGCTATCGTCGGCTGCGTCACAGACTAGATTTACAGAAATCTTCGACGTGATATTGAAAATACCTGGCCACATATGACTACCACCACCTGTTGGATCGTTGTCATGTCGGATAATATCTGTAGGGCCCCGTAACTTCTCCCATACTGCAATAATCTTCGGAAGATATTCGTTAGCTATATCGTTGATAGTCTGCTTCATCTTATCAGAATCAAGCCCGGGTAGTTCAAATGTACCCAATTGGTCTTTTTTAGTAATCTTAAAAAGAATTTTTGTTGATCTGAATCCTTTTCACGTCTGGCTACCGCATACATTTGCAATGCTAAACGTGAAGCATCGATACTCAGACTTGCTAGATGTCTCATTGCAACATCGATACTTGATCTAATAAATTAATTACGATATTCGAGTATATACTTTTCAAACTTCTCCTTTAGTTCTCGCTGTTCTCTTTCCTACAACCTCGTAATGTCGCTGGCTATTTTTTTCTCCTTGAAGAAGTTTATGATCCGGACGTTGGAAACTATTGATTTGATCTTCATACACTGAAAATAACAAGTTATAAGACGATCTTTCGGTGAATACAAATCAGATCGCACTGGACGTGGCAGTTACCAACAGCTGGTGCTGCCAACAGCCATCCTTGCACGGTTCTGATCGACGACTTGTATATGTCAACGGCGTAATTGGATTCCCTGGAATCCCCCGCCGATATTTCTACGGTGGCACTCAATGTTGTCTCGTGTACCTTAATAGCGATTTTTGATTCTTTTTCCTGTTATTGATTTAATTCTACGATGAAGTTCATCATTGATTTGTTCGATTTTATATGATCCTGTCGGAATGGTTACGACCTCACAGACTGGGGTTTGCCCACCAGATGCATCAGCTGCGGTTTTATGCGCGAATACCAGTGAATTGTTGCAGGATAATCTACCAAATGATTTTTCTCTGATATTTGGCCAACTATAATAAAGTCGTAATTGTGCCCGTGCGATCTCAAGTGACCGACCATTGGGAGCTCTTGTCGGAGTTGGAAAACCAATACCGAATTTCGGCCGTGTTGACGTTGCTGATATCATTGTGGTCGTAGGCGGTGTTGTTTTAGTGATGATCTGTTCCAGACGTGTGGTTGTTTCTGTGGTCATTATTATCTATACGGCGGATTCTAAATGTGGCGCTGGCAACATTGGCAACGGTGCGTTGGTGTTCCTGTGACACCGATAATAAATATCCCTAATTGCAGCAAATTCAGTGTCTGATATTGCACCGTCGTTTGACCCTGCCGACAGTATCGATGAAATATTTATGCAAGCATACGTCGCAGCATAAGTTATTTCCGTGTGCTCGTGCAATTCTTTGCTGGTACACGTAGATATTGTTTTTGGCGATAATATTGAGTATAAGTATACCATCAACACCGACAACAACAGCTACGCCAATTCCAACCACGGGCGGTATCACGCGCGTCGCTGATAATGTGCCGATTAACGTCGTTGTCCCAATGACCAGCGAGGAAACCGCGTACACAATATTGTTGATTACGATGATTCATCTGCGATATTTTGTTGTTTTTTTTTTTGTTTTTTTTTTGTTTTTTTGTTTTGTCATATGCTTGTCGATGATTTCTTCCAGCGATGACTTCCACGCACATGCTTGATTATACCGAAAGTGTTGTGTGGGATTCGTTATGGTATATACTATATTACCAATTAAGATATCTTCGCGGCGAATTCCAGACACCACCAGTAATCCACTGTTAAGATATTATCCTCTGATTCCAATATGAATATTGCCTCAGTATTCTGTTCTATCACTAATGTCGTAGTTCCGGAAGAAGAACTTTGGGCGCTATGACGCGATGGAAAGAATGGAACTATCTTAAATTAAACAAAGTTAAACATTGATAACCTGCACACCCCAGTAACCTTGGCGCGATGTCTGATGCATTTGATATTTATTTGTCCATGTTCATGATTCAGACGCTACTGTATATATCATATTGATAAGCGGATTCGTGTGAATTACACCACCGGCAGTCTCTTTGATTTTTTCGAGTTCAGTGTTTATCGAATTGATTTTTGAGCTGATGTTGGTGAGCTCATTGTTAATAATTTCGATTGTTGTTTTAACGTTGACTAGATCAACAAGTTGTGTATTAATTTTAGCGAGCTTACTGTCGATGACTGCTGGATTCCCCAAAAATTCATTAATGGCTCTTTTTGTGTTTCTACGAAAATTTGTAAATGCGGTTACATGATTAGTATATTCAGCTCTAAACGTGGTTAATCCATCATTGATTGTCATTAACGAGGTCATCATCTGGATGTTGCTGTTGTCCACGTATTTCTTTCTTTTTTTTTTTTTTTTTGAGATCGTCATACATAATGTCTCCGAATTTTCTAATATGTCCAGCAATTTCCCCCGCGATTGTTAGAAGTGATTCCCTCGATTCTTTAATCTTACCGTTTTTAGTAAACACCACTAAGTTATCTTCGGTCGCACCTGGAACTCGCAGAATAATATCTGTCAGCGTGATATTGCTCGTCTTTAACAGCCCTTGCTGATCCTGAAAAACAACAACCTCATTTGTGTCAACATCGGCGAGACGCAAAAGAACAGCAAGTTCATCTCGTGTTGCGTATTTGGATAAATCAATGTCACCCTATAGCTTGCCGCTAGCAGATCTTCCGTAAATATCTAACAGCAGCAGAGAGGGTGGACCCTACAACTTTGTAGAGACCTTATTTTTGAAATTAAAGGGTTCCTACGAAGGCTGAAAAAAAAAGATTTTGCCTTAATAATGAAAACTTCTCTAATTGACCAGATTTTTTCTGATTTTTTTCACAATCTGGTCACATACGTTTGTCGTCCACCCTCTCTGCTGCTATGGTTTTTATCCAAAAATTGTATCAAGTCCGTTACGATATCTTGACCTCGGATCATGTAAATTTATTGTTACAAAACCAAAGGGAGCAGCTTGTGCTTTTGAAAAGAAATTTTTAAATTTGTTCATGTCCATGTCCCCAGAACACCAAGTATAATAAATATTTTGCAGCGTATGATTATCTACGCCATTAAACACAACTAAAATGTTACAGTTGTCTCTGATTACTTTTGGAATTTGTGTATATCTCTGGGTAACATAAATCACGTCTGTGTTTTTATGTCTACCTCGTGAAAATATCCGAGCTGGATTTGATTGTTTGTCCAGCATAACATCATCATACACTACTAAATTATTAATGAATCCATCTAGATCATCTACGGATGGCGCTTCATCAATATCAGTAATAAAGTCTATGACACTGTCTTCATGCAACAATTTTGCATTTTCATTAAAATCTTTAAGTACTTCGTAACATCGCTGATCATCTACAGATGGCGCTACTAAATACAATTTATCCCACTTCAGCCATCGCATTATTAGATTAAGCAATAATTGCGTCTTCCCACTTCCAGATGGGCCTATTATAATCATTCTGATAGAATTCGGAAGCGCTGGATGGTGCTTTACTGGTTCTTGTTTTCGTGTCGCAGAAAAGTCAATTATATCCATATTATTAATAATATGAGTCTATATTGTGTTCGATGCAGAGCACCTACCGATACTACTGAATTAACGACAATAACAACAAAAAATAAAAGACGTGCATTTACAGGCAAGTGTGTGAAATGTGGCACCAAGAAATATAAATTTATTCCAACAAAGACAGGTGGGGGTGATATCGCTGCTTCGTTAGGAAAATTACCAGGAACTCCATGGGCTAAATATCCCGGTGAGAAACATGTACCCGGATATAATTATTGTGGTCCAGGAACTCGTCTTGATATCCGACTTGATGATCAAGATCAACCAAAACCAGGAGAGTATCCAGTAAATAAGATTGATCAAGCGTGTTACGTTCATGATGTCGCGTATAAAAGTAAAGATTTGCAACAACAACATCTCGCGGATGTGAAATTGATTCACGCGTTAAATTCTATACCTAATAAATCTCTCAGAGAAAAATTAGCTAGTTTTCTAGTAAAAACTGCTATGAAAGGTAAACTAGTGTTAGGGGCTGGCAATTAATTGTATAACTATCATAATGGAATCTGTTTATTATTCCCCGAGAGGATTCTGGAGAGGTAAAGCAGCGATTAGTAAACTCGCCGAAGCAGCAAAAGTTTCACGTGATGTTGCTGCATCATGGTTAGCACGACAGGCAATATGGCAAATCTTCCTAAGTCCACCTAAAAAAATTCAGTATGCGCATTTTGATGTTAGCGTTCCTGATGAAGTTCATCAAGCAGATATACTGTTTTTACCACACGATACCATTAAAACACGTGGACGAAAATCACGCACGTACAAATACGCATTAACTGTCGTTGACATTGCGAGTAGATATAAAGAAGCGGAGCCGCTATCAACAAAAACAGCATCTGAAGTTGCATCTGCGTTTGAACGCATTTATCAGCCTGGTGGTTTACAATGGCCACGGTTATTACAAGTTGATCCTGGTAAAGAATTTCTTGGAGTAGTATCATCGTTGATGAAGAAACATAACGTTAAAATCAGACGAGGACATACTGAAATTCATCGTGATCAGGCAATCTTTGAACGATTTAATAGAACACTTGCTGAGCGGTTATTTGGATATCAATACGCAAAGGAAATATCTACTGACCTTAAAGATAGATCTCGTGAATGGGTTGCAAGATTACCGAGTGTGATAGCTGCGTTGAATAAGGAAATTACTCGTGCAACTTCCATGAAACCTTCTAATGTGATCAAAAAAAAATATATACCCCGTAACTATAACGGACAACAACCTCAACCAGTATTAGGTAATGTTACAGTTAGATATTTATATGAACCTGGCGAACTTGAAGGTGGTAAAAAAAGAGCAACCGATCCTATCTGGAGCGTGACTACACATAAAATTTCTAGCGTGGTAAGATCCACTGGTAGACCTCCAATATACAGACTAGATTCTACAGCCCCTCAACGTGGATTTGTACGTGAACAATTGCAAGTAATTCCTGAGGATACGCAGTTACCACCAAGCTCAATTTTGTAAACGTCCAGAGCCTCGACGTCGATTACACTCAAGACAGGTCAACATCACATTATCACGTGTATGACCGAGATCACTATTAATTCTGTCTACGGTAAATTGTCTTGGATTATTATTTGAATGCTGCCATGACATATTACAGTTGCAACTTGCGCAATGATTATTTTGTTGTTGTTTTAGTGTTATAATAAATTCAGCATCAAGATCAAAGTCACGCTTATTTTTTTTTGTCACACTGTTTATAGCTGACTAATTTTTTATTGATATCGATATTGTTAGTGATTTCTTCAGTTATTACGTAATCTACAATAACCCTACGCAGTTGCGATATTCTCCTGACTCGAGATACGGCGAGATAGACTAAATTTGACCATTCAATACGATCATCTACAATCCAGATTCTAGTATCAGTTATAGTTAATCCCTGTGACGAGTGAATTGTTATAGCGTATCCTAACGTCCATGGCGATTTATCCATGTTCAACGCGCTCTCAACAACATCAACAACAACCAACACGATATCATTCAAGACAAGATTCTGTACCCTCGGTGGAACCAAGGTACTTGGTATTTCAACTTCAATATTTTGTCGTCGAGTATCTGCTGGGCGATAACACAAAGGTACATGTAGATCCGGAAACTTTTCTTTATGTAACATAAATAATTTCTTTTGTAGTTCATCACGAACTATCTTTCTACTGGCGACTATCAAATCAGCAGGCCTCCATAAAGTCCAAAATTCATTCATAGAAGTTTCTGCAATTACTTTACGCAGTATCTCGCATTGTATTTGATCTGGCTGAAGTCTGATTAATCTTTTAAGCTCTTTTAGCGGTTCATCAATAGCTCTATGGTCATCATGTATTTCTTCGTAATAATCTACATTATTCTTTAGCCATTCATGTGGAGACTGTCCAACAAAGGGTGGTGGTTGACCATTATCGCCACACATAATCACAGCAGTATTCTTCAATAACAACCAATCAAGAAATGTTTTTAGTGTTTCTAACGACACCGTGCATATCTCGTCCCAAATGATATACTTAGGTATATATTTTTCACCCATCCGCGATGGGGTCCATGTATCTCCGCACCATCTAAAGAAACTGTGATATGTACACGATTTTACTCCTCGTTGCTTTATTTCTCTAGCAAGTTTATGTGTAGGCGTTAAAACAATTATATCTGAGATATTATTTATAAATAAGCTAATCGCACGAGTTGTTTTACCTGACCCTCCATACCCATTAAGATAAACGGTCTTATACCTAGATACAGGATCATACACAGATGGTGCAGATGACTTTGATATTTGATTATTATTTTTGTAATATGTCTCCGCAATTTCAACATCGGCAGATTCAGAATAATTAATTATATTTTCCTGTTTTATCCTCCATGTTCCCCATTCACCATTACCGAGTTTTAATAAATCTTTATATTTTTTATGTACATAAAATGAATCCGTAGCGACTCTAACAGCGTAACGAGGAAATTTATTTATCATCGATAGTAGGTTTATCGAAACGTACGCTAACATCGAAGATCTTAAATGAGTAAACTGCGGTGACTCGCCATCAGTATAGCTCACAATGGTACCTAGTTTTGTTCCATCTGATAAATAAGCATTACATCTGTTTATAAACGTATTTTCTCCGTTGTATCAGCGATTATAAAATCGAGTTCAGCATTGTCCATAATCAATCTTGTACACGTTTGTTTATGATCATGTGATCCTCCTTGAGTAAACTTACCGATTATTTTTCTACCGAGATCTTTTGTAAGTTTTTCATCATACTCGTTCCTGCATTTATTTATTTTAATGACATGATCTTCATCAATATCAGGGAATTCTTTCCTGGTATCATCGATATTAAATCTGTCCGGTTCTGGCAACCAAACTTGCTTCTGTGAACTATACGATATAATCGCTTCAGTTACTCTCAACGATATTAAAAATCCAGCATCAAGCATATATCGCAATAGTACTATCGGAACCCAACGTCGCTCTGAAAAATGTCTTCCGAACCAAGCATAAGTAATCGCGTGGAGATCTTCTCTAAACTCGAATGATTCTACGTGAGCAAATCCTGTTAAGTCAATATCTGGTAAGGGTCCGTTTATCGCAACCCTGGACATGTCATGTGTAGGATGTGCGAATCTCTTAAAGTATTTAGAACATTCTCCATATCCAAGAAAACTTCCAGGATAACATGCTACCATATCAACCGAGATAACATCATTGTAATCGTATTTGGTGTTCCATAATCCACCGTGTCCATATTCTACGCAGCTTTTCTTGACATCTTCAAGGAATTCCGATCGTGTTGGTTTCCATAAATTTTTCTCCTGAGCGAAATGAGCAGCGACTGACGGAACAGTAAAACAGTTATTCAATAATTGTCTAACTATGACATCATCAGGGGTATATTCACGCCAAAGGCGTTGCGCAAGATGTTCCATTTCCTCATGGAGAGATTCTGTACGATAAATATCACCATTCGGTCGTACAAATTGATCATAATGATTATACTCAGAACTCTGAAATAACCAAACAGAAACAGGATCGGTTTTACTAATATTTTTAATAAAATCAAAGATATCACCGTCATAAAATTTAACCGTTCTATCTCGTGGAAATATCGTTACAGCAGCAGTCCATGCGTGCGCGTTATGATCAATAATATCTATCGGAGTTCCATTTTTTATATATTTCGGTTTGTACAAAATCTCTCCGGTTAATGTTTTTACTGCTATTGGAAATCTTAATTTTTTCTCTAGCTCAGCAACGTCGCTGACAGACGCTCCGGTATCTTTAACGGACTCTGCCCAGGTATTTATTTTTTTAAGTCTTAAATCAGTTAAACCATTACCACGTATCGCGTTTGTAAAGTGTTCTGTAACTCGTTCAGCTACACAGTTTATCCTCGACGAAGTCAAGGTTGATATTTTCATTGGCTTGAGATCTGCAACATTAGGTTTCTCATTCAGTGGAAATATTCCATACACAACCGCAGTTACATGGTACGATTTCTCATAATACGGTTTATCAATACCAGTAAGTATTCCAAGTTTGGATCTGTTATTTAAGAAAACAATATTACCCCCGGACTACACACGGACTGGATCACGCTTATCACGAATAATCCAGATATCTTCTTCTGCATTTACAATAAATTTTATTAAAATGAAATATTTTTGATTATCAAGGTGATTAATAATTACTTTTCCTCGTTTGTCATTCATCATATTAACGATATGTCCTATCCTGAATGTTGACCATGCATGAACTGCACCATCGTCATGAAATTCCTTCTTGGCCTCACGGATACGTTTAGTTATATCCACATTCGTTAAAGCTAGATCTTGCATCGAAATACTAAGTTTATACTCGGGTAGTCTGTCAAGATCGAATCTGGTTGCGTAGGGTTCAATTGCGGATAATTCTTCCATATTATAATTAAGGCAAGTATATATTTAATTGAACATTAATCTTTTTGTATATGATTCAACCAAATCATTGCCACTGGTTAAAAATCGGTTATACATCTCCGTGTAACAGATCATGCGTGAATGAATACTGTAGTTATCATATGCAATGTGTCAGAAATGGGAGTCTAGGACCAAAACCGTGTATTGTGTGTAGTGCTGGAGTGCGAGGAAAAACTCAACTGTGTGCGCAATGCGGCGGTAAAAAGTACAGAGAGCTGAAACGATATTACGATAAAAAATATAACGATGATTCTCCTATAAAAACCGAAGAAGATTATTTGGCTAGATTTTCAAAAAACAATGATTTAGACAAATAAATATTATATATAAATGGAACAAAATGAGTTTGTGTCACATCCAATCCTTACCAATTATGAAGCGTCTCGTGATGGCGTGATTAGAAACTGCAGATTGAAAAAACCAGTCGGTGGTGTTACCAATACTGGTTATCTTGCGTTTAATACTAATGGAAATAAAAATTATTTATCACACATATTTACATACGAGTGTTATTTTGGAATAATCAAAGATGGGTATGTGGTTGACCACATCAACGGCGATAACCTTGATAATTCACTTGGAAATCTACGTATTACTACACAAAGTCAAAATTGTAAATCCGGAAACACAGGAAGGTGTAAATTATACGGAAAGAGAGCTATTAAATCCGTAAATACAGAGACTGGGGAAGAAATTAGTTTTGAATCAATTAATTCTGCTGCAAAATATTTTTACATAGCACCACGATCGGTACAATACGTGGCAGACGGAATTACAAGATCTACTTTTTCCAAAAGATTTGCACAAAAAATAAATTTTCAATACGTTTAGTCTACCGTATTTTTAATGTTACCAAATGATTACTTGATACCTACTGAAATATGGTTGGGATACAATATGAGGTATCCACAGAAACATATCTATGAGAGATACCTACTGAAACGTTAATTTTCCCAAGGATTTTGTTTAGCCATAATTACAGTCAATGGTCCATCATTATCGCTGTCATTTTCACTCGTATTTTCACAATGCTCTCTTAATTGTCTTATACGAAAGTTCATGATCTTTTTCTGTTCGTATTCATGAGATAATTCTAGCTTGATTTTGTCAATAGCGTTTGAGAGAGGCACAAACAATTTTACCTGATCATCAGTGACAGTTGCGAGTGACTTTAACATTCCTTGTTGGATAATTTTCATGAATTTGTAATCAGCGGATAGTGTGAATCTGTTCTCGTTCTTTCGTTGTTGTAATGAATCAAAATCACATAGAATCTTTTCAGCATTAAGATAATCAGATACATTGATACCGTTATGTTGTAATTTTTTAATCGCAGAAACAATGACATTGATATTTTCAAAATTCATTATATAATAAGTGTTTATTTAATATAAAAATAAACAAAAATATACAGCGCGGGGTGATATTCGGTCTACCATTCCATAGTTGTATCAGATAAACCTAATGAGGTTCCGAATCTTTGTTTAGACATTTACCCCCCAAGAGACCCCTAAATATCCGTAACCGAAACTTTAGAGGCTCAGAGGGTTGTCCATACGTGTTATTTGTTTACCCCCGACAGAATTCCTAAATGTCCGTAACCGAAACTCTAGGAACTCAGAGGGTTGTTTATATACGTGTAGGTCTTATTTTAGTGACCAATCAGATTCTGTTTATTGCCTTACAAGAATTCCTAGATATCCGTAACCGAAACTCTAAGAACTCAAAGGCTGATTGGTCTTTGTGACCTGGAATCTCATTAGGTTTATTTTTAGTTTTGCGATTGTGTCTTTTGGAATGGCCCTTGTGTGGGGTACCCCTTTAGTGAAGTCACAAGGTCACGACCTCATATCACCCCCCCCGCTGTATATTTTTGATGAGATGATATGATGATGATGATGATGATATGATGAAATGCCGTCTTCACGCCAGCACACCAACCCATAACGATCAACCAATGGGTGATTCACAAAAGTGAGTCCACCACGTGTTGACGTAGTGGATTGGTGTACTCTGAAGACGGGGGGGGCTGGAGCCCCCAATAAATTATAAATCTTGGCCTAAAATCGCCTTCCACAGACAATTTGTCCTTCTCGGGTTTCGAACCACGACCCTCCGGATGAGAGTTTCTAAGCGCTATCAACTGAGCTATCGGACCTTGTTATAAATACATATTGAAAAAGTTAGTATGTGTTTACCAATAGCCTATTTCCTAAAAACTACAATATTCTTAACAAAAACCACATTTTTCTGTGTAAAATGGAATTTTATATTTCTAGTTTCCAAAAAATATATATAATTCTGTATAACATTGAGTCTATGCGTATAAGCCGTTACAGCGGATATTGATTTAGTTATATAGCGGATGTTCTTAAAATAACTTTACGCACAGCCGTTATATGGAATAATCAATATGCAGCCACAGCCTTCTAGATAATAGATTTCGATTATGCACGGATTTTATGTAAACAAAGAATACAGTATTATAGACATCCGGATATTTTTTTTTTGTTATGATAAAAACGTATTATGATAACGCTCTATGAGCGTACATACAGGTTTATATTCAGTTCTTCGTTTTTTGTGTCCAGAATACGATTGCTTTGGTCTGTGAGTTTAAAGTGTATTCTTGATAATAACGGATTATGAACTCGCAGGTACACGGGGTTAATTGGCTCTGATACAATTAACCAACCGGGAGGGACCAATGGGCTGAAACTGTATAATATGTACCCTTGCTGGGCCTGGCTAGACTTAGAAATATCTACCTGATAGCTACCTTCAATAACATCACATACCAGATTGACTGCAATAACCGATGTTATATTTACAATGCCTGGCGATATATGACGTCCGGCACCAAGGGGATTGTTATGGGTAAAAAGACAAAAATAGAATGTCATGATAAAATGACAAACAAACAAACAGGGTAGATCTGATACACAGGCAAGTTAGATTCTGTAAATCCTCCATGGGGAAGATTATAAATCTGGTATAATGAGTGTTTGTAAATCTTTTTCTGTTATTTTATAATGATCAAGAAATATTTGTTTAGATTCTGGATTTGTGTAACGATTTCCATCGAGTTTAGTCGCAGCGTTTATAATACTTCGATTGACGATGTATAAATCGAATAAGATCCCATTTAAATGTTTTATTGACTCGATTATTTGTTGCTTTACACTTTCATTATAATGTTGTGATAATGAAATAAGTAAATTTCTTAAATCATTAAACGTTTTATCGTATTCGGTTTAAGAGTATCTAAAAAATGTTTAATAAATCCTACATCAACAGTATAAAACTAATCTTCGTCCTGGTGTCTGTGTTAACAATAAATAATGCTTTATTCAACTTGGGGATTCTTTTACCGTCAAAATCGGTAAAGTAATATCTATCTTCGTTTGGAAATCCAAATCTTGTATTACTCCATGGTTGTTTTCCTCGATATTCTGGATCTTTAATGAATTTTTCTTCACTCGTTTTAAATTCTTCTATTTTTGGTTCAGCAGCAGGCAGGGTGAACAGACCACTTTGTACGAGACCTTATTTTACAAAAATAAAGGTTCCTACAGAGGCTGAAAAATAAGGTCAATAACGCTAAACCGAACCTCCTAACTTTTATTATTACCGTATAGTTTGAAAAACGAATAATAAATCGTTTGGGTTAGCTCATTTTTGTTATTTTATTTTTGATTTTTTTGTTTTTTATGTTATAATGCGTTTAGTTTACTCGTCGGGTCAATTAATTTTTGTCATTCACCTTGCCTGCTGCTGTAAATTAAATAGTCAGTATAAATATTATTAATATGGTTGTCATCGGAGAACCTCATTCAGCTAGATTAGCACGAGAGCGACTAAAAGCAATTAAAAAATATTTACCTGTTCGTGATGCTGTCAAACAACAACTACAAGAACGACAAGAATCTCATGTTGAATTTGAAGAGGATACAAAACAATTATTTAAACCGATTGTCGAACCAACAAAGAAAATTGTTACAGCAACTGAGGCAACACAACGAGCTCTTGAAACATTACCTGCTGATATTGCCGGCCGTATTCAAGCTGCTCAGCCAATATCAACGGCGCAAAAACAAAAAATTCTCTCAATGAGCAATGCTGAGCTACTTGATAAATTTACTGAGGAATTCACTGATACAATTAATATCATTAAAAACTTTGACGATTTAGCTGATTTTGCTGCTATGAGTTTTGGTCGTAGGGATAAATTCTTAAAGCCTGATCATCAAAATATCATTAAATCCCGTGAACAGTGGCAAAGAGTAATATACCGCATACGTGCTAACGTTGAGCAGATTAAATCAGATGATGAAATATACAGAGATTATAATAGGAATTTTAATCATATCGTTGATTTAACAAAGAAAGAAGCAAGACAAGAAAGAGAAGAAGCAAGAGAACAGAAAGAACGAGAAAAAGAAGAAGCAAGAGAACAGAAAGAACGAGAAAGAGAAGAAGCAAGAGAACAGAAAGAACGAGAAAGAGAAGAAGCAAAAGAACGGAAAGAACGAGAAAAAGAAGAAGCAAAAGAACGGAAAGAACGAGAAAGAGAAGAAGCAAGAGAACAGAAAGAACGAGAAAGAGAAGAAGCAAGAGAACAGAAAGAACGAGAAAGAGAAGAAGCAAGAGAACGGAAAGAACGAGAAAAAGAAGAAGCAAGAGAACGGAAAGAACGAGAAAAAGAAGAAGCAAAAGAACGGAAAAAACGAGAAAAAGAAGAAGCAAAAGAACGGAAAAAACGAGAAAAAGAAGAAGCAAAACAAGCTGCTACTGAAACAACATCGGAATCACAACCATCATTATCATTACCACCGCCATTAAGATCATCACCACCAATGACAAGGGCAGCAGTAAAAAAAAAACGAGCTGCTTCACCACAATCACCACAATCACCACCACTACCACAACAACTTGGAGTATTAGGATTACCAACATCACCACATAAACAGTATCTAACTAAGGAGGAGGAAATTAACGATTTACTTGAAAATATTGACGTAAAAAAAAAGAGCACTAGAATCACAGTTAAATGCTAACGTAAATATCAAAGACTTGAGTTTTTTAGTTAATCCAATAAAAAAATCTAAAAGAAGATTAAAGTAATTAGGATACCCAGAATCTGAAATTGATAAAATTGTTCCAAAATCTTATTTCGTATTTACTGGAGAAGGTCTCTCTACCGGAGGTGATTTTACTCTATGTCCTAATAACGTTATCTCTGACGTTGATCGACTAGAAATCCTCATCGGAGGAAAACGAGCTGGTAATAATTCTCCAGAAATAATTAATGAAGCGGCTGATATTTGCAGACGGTTATTTACTGGCGGTATCATGGACGTTGATGTTTATCAGTCTCTTATTAATGAAATTGCCGATGATTACTACAGTGACTAAGTACGTAATTAAATACAATTACTATAATAAAATGATCGTATATAGTACTCACCGTGGACCAACCATGGTCAGGGCAATAAACTCACGATTACCAGTATACAAGACAACCTACGGAGATGGACTAGGTGATGTTGTTCAGGGTTTATTTAGAAGGATAGCCCCAAAAGCAATACCGATCGCAAAGCAACTGGGAATGAAAGCTATTGATGTTGTTCGTGAAAAAGGTATTGGTGCTATGGGTAATCTCGCTGGTAAAGCATTTTCAGCAATTAAAGATAGACTAACACGATTAATACGACGAAAACCTCAACCTGTAAAATTACCTAGTACTGAAGTAATGTCTGCAAATGTCAGTAAAATAATAAATCAAATTGCTAATCAAAAGATATCAAAGTTGGCTGATGTACCAATGTCAGAAAAAGAAAAAAATATAACCGCTAGTCTGATAGCAGGAAGTGGTCTCACTTCCCGAAGTGGTCTTCGTTTTAGA